>JADLZN010005853.1:885000-1007943 GCA_018155175.1 Sinocyclocheilus anophthalmus
TGCAACGAATATAAACGCGAAAAGACTGAATAAAAATTGTACCGACATGACGTGACGCAATCAAATAGAGGGCACGCCCAATGCACCAAAAACATGTCAGCAGTGTGGAAGCATTTAAAACTGTACGAGAAAGTGCAAAAAATCATTAAAGCACCGACAGCGAGAGACTGTTTAGAACTGCAGCGTAGGTCTCCGCTGAGAGAGAACGGAGTGCCGACCCTCTACATGCATCCGACATTGCATAGATACAGCTACATAATTTAGCCACATACCTTCAGCTTTTAAGAACAAGCAGAAGAAATGCCGGTTTCTCAGCAGTGGGCGGAGCTAAACGCAAACGGCAACTAATTGGCTGGCGCCCACCACAACCCTTATTTACAGTCCCGGTTTTGATTTCAACAAATCAGCTCGATCGCGAACGCTGACAACGTGGTAATATACATGGAGCCCAGCAGCATTTCGTAGTAGTAGTGATCTTTTAATAATAATTAATATTATCTGTGACCAAACAATATCTTAACAACACCCTAGTCCTAAGTTCAGTTAACAATGACAAATATGCAGCATACAGGGTACCAAGTTGTAGGTTCTAATCAATAGTTCTATTTTTTTTCATTAAAATAGTAATTAATTATCAAATATCATATAATGCTTTAATGACTTGATGTTAGAAGGGGTACATTAAGATATTAAGAAGCGGTGCATTTTCTATATATATATAATGTATATTGTGGTGGTGTATATATATATATGTGGGTGTGTGTGTGTTATATATATATATCTATGTGTGTGTGTGTGTGTGTGTGTGTGTATATATATATATATGTGTGTGTGTGTGTGTGTCTTAATATATAGTATGTATGTGTGTGTGGTTGGGGTGTGTGCGTTGTTATATATGTGGTGTTGTGTGTGTATATATATATGTGTGGTGTGTGTGTGTGTGTGTGGTGGTGTGTTATATATATACTATAGAGTGTGTGTGTGTGTGTGTGTGGTGGTGTGTTGTCTATATCTATATGTGTGTGTGTGTGTGTGGTATATATATATGTGGTGGGTGTGTGTGTATATATATATGTTTGTGTGTGTAGTGTGTGTGTGTGTGTGTGTTTGTGTATATATATTTAAGTGTGTGTGTGTGGGTGTGTGTGTGTATATATATATGTCGTGTGTTGGTGTGTGTGTGTGGTGGTGTGTGTCTGTATATTATATATATATATATATATCTTAATAGTATATATATATCATGTGTGTGTGTGGGTATATATATGTGTGTGTGTGTGTGTTTTGTGAGTGTGTGTGTGTTGTGTGTGTGTATGTTGTGTGTGTGTTGTGTGTGTGTATATATATAGATGTGTGTGTGGGTGTGTAAATATGTGTTGTGTGTGTTTGTGTGTATTATATATGTGTGTGTGTGTGTGTGTGTATATATATGTGAGTGGTGTGTGTGTGTGATATATATTATTATGGTGTGTGTGTGTGTGTGTATATAGATGTGTTGTGTTGTGTTGTGTGTGGTGTGTGTGTGTGTGTGGTGTGTGTGTATATATGTGTGGTGTGTGTGTGTGATATATATATGTGGGTGTGGGTGTGTGTGTCTATATATATTGAGTGTGTGATGGTGTGGGTATATAGATAATGTGTGTGTGGTGTGTTTGTATATATAATGTGTGTGTGTGTCTAGTGGGGATATTATATATGTGTGTGTGATTTTTGATGGATGGTGTGTGTGTGTGTGTGTGTGTGTATATATATATATATTATGTGTGTGTGTGTGTGTATGTGTATAATATATGTATGTATGTGTGTGTGTATATGTATATATATGTGTATATGTATGTATGTAGTAGGTGTGTGTGTGTGTGTCTGTGTGTGTGTTGTGTGGGTGGTGTGTGTGTGTGTGTGTGTAGAATAGTAATCAGTATGGCGAAACATTACTAGCAATGGCGATTATATTGTCACGGTTTGCGTAGAGGTTGGGTGGCTGGTGCTGGGTACTGTATGATGAGTGACATCGAAACTGGCATTAAATTAGTAAAATAAACGGCAGAATGTTGTTTTCTAATACACGCACGAATGGATGTTTAAACAGCGATGTGTGAGCTCGCTCTAGCCAGGGTTCAGTCCCAAACCGCGAGGAAAAAATCTGCGTCGTCAGTTGCGCAGTCACATTTTTATGAATTTTTACAAAGCATGTGACAATGCGATACATGCAACAAACATCTTCCCAAATTCGTAATGAGAATCATTTATAAATCTGCTATCATTCTTGCGGAGTTCTGCCAAAATAAAAGCTAGAACTCCATCAACATTCATAAATGTTAGTATTGTGATTTTACTGTTGTTCTGTAAAATAAAATAAAAAGTAAGACCGCAATGATGATAATAATAATAGTTATCATTATTAACAACAACATAACAGCTCTATTAATGCATTTATTATAACATTCACACAGAGTGGGATCTAATATATTGTAATGTTTTAAAAGAAGTCTCTTCCGCTCAGCAAGGCTGCATTTATTTGTACAGTAAAAAATTGCATGCTGATTCAGACGGGCCAAAAATTATTATTTTACTAACTTAAATTGTGCTTTGTTGGTATAATGTCTGTTAGAATGTTTAAAAAAATTATCAGTGTTAAGTAAATATTTTTAAACTGTTGTTTTATAATTAATTTTCTGTTTGAAATGCAAGACAAAGCTGTAAAAAGCACATTTTGGCTGTTTAATTTATGCAGTGGTGAAACAAATGGGAAAAATACATGAGGAAAACAATGCAGAAAAACTGTTTGGTATTCGGCCTTCGGCCCAGTGTTTCATTTTGTTCGGCTTCTGCCAAGAATTTCCATTTTGGTGCATCTCTAATTAACTGATACTCTGTTGTCTGTAGTTTCTGCCATCAAACCCACTGCAGCTCCTGCAGCTCCTGCTGCTGCTGCTGACGCCGGAGCCAAAGCCGCTCGATCAGAGCACAGGGTAAGAGCCGTCTTTCTCTACTGTACCAACTTTATTCTGTATATCCCCTAAACCTGCCCCTCACACAAAACAACCGGCATTTTTAGATTTTCAGCAAACTTAATTCTGTAGGATTTATAAGCTTGTTTCCTAATGCGGAACAAAAAAACATTTACTGGTATTACTATTTACATGGGGACATTTGGACCCTGTAATGTAGGGAACACCAGGAACACAAATACACACACTTATTTGGCAACAACAGATCCAATATCAGTATCATATCGAATAGAATACCTTTAAATAATGTATAATTGCCCGTACATTTCAACCTTTTCTTGTGATTTTGCTGCCGCTTATGTGTACAGATACTTTTTATACACGAGAAGCCTGTTCAAACACAGAACTTTATTTGAAGAATTATGTTGCGGATATTGAGTTATTCTTGCTGTACTTATTGGTGCTGCACTGCCTATTGATTCAACAGATTTTTCACAAATATGTCTATATTAGCTCAATTTGATTAAGTGGACGCTGAAGTTTAAAAGTACAATAATGCAAGGCAAGCACTTTTGATGCATGTTTATGACCTATTTAACAGCAGCATGTTTGATTCCTACTTTAAGTGGGTTATTTAAATGGATTGTTTATACTTTTTTTTTTTTTTTTTTGTCTGTCCGGGGGTTTGTTAGATTCGTCATTTACCAAATTGGTTTAAACGGTAATAAAGGTGTTATATATATATATATATATATATTTTAGGTCACATAATGTAGCTCTTTCAGGGGGCTTGAATACATTACAGTACGTGAGTTTGAATGAGAACAGAAGATGTTTTTGTACATAAGCAGATATTTGTAGGTGACGTTTTACTTCAACAAATAATATATTTTAACTCTAGAAAAGTTTCCTGAGATGTAGTAAGTAAAACATATATTTTATGCCAAATATAGCTGCTTTATCGTTTTAGTGCATTACAAAGACACTGATGTGCTCATACTGTTAGGATCTTGGGTAATATTAGACCAATTTAATTAAAGGAGACTATATATTTAATCATTTATTCATGAAGTAGACTAATTGTTACTTGTGTGCCGTAACGTCTGCCATCAAGTTAATACACAACAACTTCTGCAGTTGATCATGTTAGATTTTAATGCCTTTAATGTCACCTGTGACTGAAACATGGCTCAAAAATGTTATCTGGATCATCTTCGTCTCTGTGATGATACTCAGTATCTCTGTATTTGATCTGAAATGGCTTGAAAGGTTTTTTTCCCACCTTACAAATCAGTAGAGCCTGTGTCAGCGTTTGATTCAAAATGTTTAATGCAAGAACTTGAACAGTACAAATGTAGTGAAAGATAATCAAGGCGTCTTTTACCAAATTAAATTAAATGCAATGTATATGTGACCCTGCAGAACAAAAGCAGTGTTAAGTCGCTGGGGGATATTTGTAGCAATAGCCAACAATACATTGTATGAGTCACAATTATACATTTCTCTTTTATGCCAAAAATCATTAGAATATTAAGTAAAGATCATGTTCCATGAAGATATTTTGTAAATTTCCTACTGTAAATATATCAAAACTTAATTTTTGATTAGTAATATGCATTACTAAGAACCTCATTTGGACAACTTTAAAGATGATTTTCTCAATATTTAGATTTTTTTTGTACCCTCAGATTCCAGATTTTCAAATAGTTGTATCTCAGCCAAATATTGTCCGATCCTAACAAACCATACATCAATTTTGGAAAAAGGGATCTTTAGTAAGCTTTCAGGTGATGCTATAACTCAATTCCCAAAAATTGACACTTATGACTGGTTTTGTGCTCAGGGCACATATATGGAAACAGTGTTAAATGCCATTCTAAAAGATTTTTCATGAACATTTTGAGTGATGCTAATGCCTGATCAGTGCCCCTAAAAACACAATCTGTGCTCTTTAAGAAACCGGCAAATAAAAAAGTGCATGAACATGTTTATTTAAAGGAACACTCCACTATATTTGAAAATAGGCTAATTTTCCAACTCTTCTAGAGTTAAACAGTTGAGTTTTACGGTTTTCGAATCCATTCAGCCGATCTCTGGGTCACTTTTAGCTGTAGCTTAGCATAGAACATTGAATCTGATTAGACCGTTAGCATCGCGCTCAAAAATGACCAAAGAGTTTCTATATTTTTTTCTATTTAAAACTTGACTCTTCTGTAGGTACATCGTGTACTAAGACCGATGGAAAATTAAGAGTTGTGATTTTCTAGGCCGATATGGCAAGGAACTACACTCTCATTCTGGCGTAATAATCAAGAAACTTTGCTGCCGTACCATAGGTGCAGCAGGCGCAATGATATTACGCAACGCCTGAAAATAGGCTAACTTCTGTCAACATAACTAACGGGCCACCGCTTGCACAGGGAGCGTGCTGGGGACTATTTTCAGGCGCTGCGTAATATCATTGCGACACACGATGTAACTACAGAAGAGTCAAGTTTTAAATAGGAAAAACATAGAAACTCTTTGGTCATTTTTGAGCGAGAAGCTAACGGTCTAATCCGATTCAATGGTCTATGCTAAGCTACAGCTAAAAGTGTTACCGCCAGACCGGAGATCGGCTGAATGGATTCGAAACGGTAAAACTCAACTGTTTAACTCTAAGGGAGCTGGAAAATGAGCCTATTTTCAAAAATAGTGGAGTGTTCCTTTAACAGTGTTAACTGATATTAATAAATGGCACAAATTCTGCTGAGGCCCCGCGTTCTCTTTCTCAGCCCTTTTGTGGTTTTGTTGCAGGTGAAGATGAACCGCATGAGACAGCGAATCGCTCAGCGGCTGAAGGAAGCGCAGACCACCTGTGCCATGCTCACAACCTTCAATGAAGTCGATATGAGGTTTGTTCCTGTAAAAGCAAACCAGCCTACTCCAGATTATACAGTCACTGGTTCTTTGACATGTGTTTTTAATACCCTGCCAGTCAAAGGTTGGTGCTCACCTAGTACTCAGTTTTGTTATCAGGATCTTCTACATCTCGGAGTAAAGAAGTGATTAACTTTGAAATAGCACAAATGGAAGTCTGGGGATAGTGTGAAGATGGAAACATGACATTAGGGCTAGGTATTGAGACAAATTTCACCATTTGAAGCTCTGATTTTTGATCTCCCCCCCCCCCAATAATTCGATACTATCTGATTATTGTGCATCAACCTAAAGCTGTAACTATAAAATTATCCCCTCTGTGGGTACCTTACTATATTCAATGGATTTGTAAACAAGATTAAATTGCCATATGCAGTTTTTATAATGTAAAAATGTATTATATTCCATTTTCATTATATAATTGTTGTCTACTCCAGTTTAATGAAACATTCAGACAAAAACTAGGTTCGGTACAAAAATATAAATGGAATATAATCATCCTATTTATCAAAATGCTCCTCTTTAGAGTTATTGTTTTCTATCGAGTTTATGGACATTGAATGTCTTTCCTGAGATAAACGTGATGTAGCATGGCATTGATCATAAACTGTTTTATTGACATCTTTCTGCTCTTAAAACACTTACTGATTGATTACATGAGACATGATTCATTTCAGTAAGTTATTCTTTTTCTTTCAAGAGCAACCCTTGATGTTAATTAATGTTTATTTGGTGCTGTAAGTAGTAGTAAAGAGGAAGAGGTGATCGGTTCACATGAGGCTGCACAAAGCTTATTGCAATTATTGGATGGCTGGCGTGCTACAAATAATGTTTAGTGATGTTTTGTTCACGGATCGTCTGAAAGGATCAATCATTTTGTTTCATCAAAATGAGAATCGATTAAAATAGAGGAATTAATATTTTCAACTGAGAACTATCATGTCTAGATATATACTCCAACTCGGTGCATACAAAAAAAAAGAGTAATAATAAATCATTGTTAAAGTTACATACATATTAGGGATGTGCATCTCCATAACTGAGGCCAATGCGATATGCATATTGATGCATATTGGTGTAACTTTTGATAACCAGCTGACCTTCAAAGACCACATTGCAAAGACCGCTCGATCTTGCAGGTTTGCATTGCACAACATCATAAAGATCAGGCCCTTCTAACGGAGCATGCTGCACAACTTATTGTCCAGGCCCTTGTCATCTCTAGGATGGACTACTGCAATGCTCTTCTGGCTTGACTCCCATCAAGCAAAATCAAACCTCTACAAATGATTCAGAATGCAGCGGTATGACTGGTCTGCAACGAGCCCAAAAGAGCCCATGTTAAACCTATCTTTATCTCCTTGCACTGGCTACCGGTTGCGGCCCGAATCAAGTTCAAGACATTGATGCTTGCATATAGAACAGCCACAGGATCAGCACCCGCCTACTTCCACTCACTGTTACGAATCTACATCCCCTCCAGAAGTCTGAGAGCCACTAGTGAGCGACGCCTCGTGTACCATCACAGAGAGGCTCAAAATCAACTTTCCAGAACATTCTCGTTCACCAATCCTGGCTGGTGGAACGATCTTCCCACACCTATCCGGAATGCTGAATCTATGACAATTTTCAAGCGACAGCTGAAAAATCATCTCTTTCGAAGCTACTTGACTTCATCATAAAATAAAAAAAAATTCTCTGTCTTTATTTATTCCTTCTCTTTCTAGCTTGTACTTATTTGAACAATGTCTAAGAACTTGGTATTACAACCACTTCTTGTGTATGTTTGCCTCTTTAAGAAGAATCGCTTTATGTATCCCCCATTTGTAAGTCTCTTTGGATAAAAGCATCTGCCAAATGCCTAAATGTAAAGGAAAATTGATGCATTCCCAATGATACGATGCATTAAAGATACATATGAAGCAGCTACCAATGCAATACGATTCACCCCTATTACAATGCAGTGCGATCCAAATTCGATTCGATTCTTCACCCACAATGCACTGTGGTAAAAATATGATGCCATGCCATTGAATATGATACAGATAGTTCGCTTTTATTTCTTTGGTTCAGACAGACAGCCATGTTAATCTATATTCTATGTGACTCTCGGGACTCGCCTCGGTCTCTGTAGTGTTGTGATACGTCGTATTCATGTAGCAGCAGTGGTGATGAGAGACCGCGCTTAAGAAACAGTTTAGAGAGGAGAAGTCTATTTAAATATAAAATATTGATCACAAATTACTGCTCACTTTCAACGTAATTACAGTATAGCGCATCTACTAATTATTATATATAAATAGATCGGTTTCATCAATGCAGAGAAACAATGCATCATGATACAAATGCCAACTTATATTTTTTTTAAATCAATGCATTGCATCGTTGAATTTTATGCCGATGCATCGCGATTAATCCAAAATAAAAGTTTTTGTTTGCATAATATATGTGTGTTCTGTGTATATTTATGTATATATATAAATACACACACATGCCTGTATATATTTAAGAAAAATATTGAAGGTATTTACGTGTCTGTATTTATATTCATATAATTAATATTATAAAGAAATACATTTAATATATAAAAACAACATTTTTCTTAGATATATACATGCATGTTTGTGTATTTACACATACATAAACATACACAGTACACACATATATTATGTAAACAAAAAGTTTTATTTTGGATGCGAGTAATCATTTGACAGCACTAATTTGTGCACAAAACAGACTTGTAAGCCTGAAAGGAAGGTCTGTCGACGGGCCTGTGAAAATTTTGCTTATTGGCCAAACCTGATTAGAAGCTCCGCAATGCCCATCCAAATGGTTATAGATTGGAATCTGGTCTACAGGAAGAGATTTCTGAAACCCGATCGCCACTTAAAGCGCGGAATGTAAATATTTGGTCCTAATGTTGGTCAAAACAAAGATAAGAAGGGCAAAATGGGCTTTATTAATTTACAAGGAAACGTTAATGTCCACAACCTCCCTCGCTAACCCCTGAAGAGGACACTTTGAGGATTTCTCCCCAGCGCAAATGGCCGTATTGGCTTTCAGCCGTTCTGCCGCTAATCTGGTTGGCATTGATGGGTTGGAGGAAGACTCTGCCGGTCTGGAGTCGAAGGAGCGCGCTCGTCTGCGGCCCGCGAGCATCTGCCTCGGTGTCCCCCGAGACGCGCCTGCGGAGGGAGCGTGCGAGACGCTTATGGGAACGTTATGGGCTATTATGACAGGCCAATAAGATTTGAAGCCTCTGGAAAGTGAAGATTTTTATCGCGTCTTCTCTCCTTTCTCTGAGAGCGCGTGTCTTGGGACGGTCCTAATTCCGTTAGCGGAGAAACCGGAGAGGCTAAACGGTGTTAGAGACAGGAAAATAGAGAATTACAGTCTCGGCCCTTTTCACTCAAAACCTGGCCAGACTGCTGTCCACAACATCCTCCACTTGTTTTTCAGTAAGGAGACGCACCTTAAATGCCACGGACCGCTCAAACCGAGGTGTTTGCTTGTTGCAAATCATTAGCTATGTTTCCATCCAAAGATTCAAATTTAACTTATGCGGAAAAAACTAATATCGCATAAAACATTTACGTATAAAGCACGGTTTCCATTCAACGAGTCAAAGAGAACAAAAAAGCAATGGGCATTTTTGTGCGTATGTGTGTAATGGCGATAATGAAATGATTTGAATAGAAATGTGCTGTTGATGAGGAAAAAAATAAATATTTAAAAGCAATATGAATATAAATGCATTACAAAAATTCCAATCGTAATAAAGTCGGGCTTTGCCATTTGAGCTGTTGATGAAAATATGACGAGAAAAATAACAATTAGATTAAAAATGAAAATATTATCAATGTTTTGAAAAGGAAACATCTAAAAAGCTTTTTAAATATTCCGTTCATATTCAATAATGTAGGGCTGTGCCATTGACCAAAAAAAGAAAAAGAACATTTACATTGATATATTTTTCATAATCTACTGTATAATAGTCCATTTTGTCATCAGCTCAAACAGAAAAGCCTGAATATTTCAAACAATCATATTCCCTTTCGATGTTTCTTTTTCTAAACATTGATATATTTTTAATAATCTAATGTGTTTGAAAAGGAAGCATTTAAAAACTATGATTGTTTCAGATATTGCAATCATATTCAGTAATGCCAGGCTTTGCATCTAAAGGAAATATGATTGTCTGAAATAATCCTAGTATTGTCCATAATGTTGGCCGTTGCATTTGATCTGCATGAAGACTGAATGATCCCCTGTGAACTGAAGCGAAGGTTAACTCAACCAATTTATGAGTTTTCATGATGAAGCCGATTCAAGGCATCATTGCACACTTTCTAAACCATATTTCACTACAGTGCACTTCAAGTGCTTACTGAATATTATTGTATTTTAAGCAGTTCAATGTAACCATGTCTGGCAGTCTCCCAATGGAATGTAAAAATACCTTAACGTTATAATACACTTCTTGAATCTTCTGATGATTTCATTACTGTTTCTCACACAAAACATGCCCGCTGTTCTCACCATACGCTTTCACTGGACGTTAAGATCAGCGTGAACATTCTGCTAAACATCTGCTTTTGAATTTGACAGAAGAAAAGTTGGAACGACATGAGAGCGAGTAACTGTTCCTTATGAAAGCAATAACCCCCGTGAAGCCGTGGTTTACAGTGAATTTCATAACAGCTATGGGGTGTTGTTAGGTTACGACGTTACGCGATATTAAACCCTTCAGCTGTTATCATTCACTTAAACCACGGCTTCTTGGGGCTTATTGCTTTTATAAAACACGGTTATTCACATATACGTAGTAAGGTTTCACAAATAATGCGAGCAAATCAAGTGTATTAATTAATACACAGATTCTTCACCAACACTGTACCCTCAGAAACAGTTGTGGTTCTACAAAGTGTTTGCCGACAACACACCACGGAATCAAATGTGTTTTTACTTTTGTAGCGTCATTACACCAGCTTTCGAACACGGCTCAGCTAATCAGAATGGAGCACCGGAACTCTCCGCTTTATAATGTAATGCTTGGTTGCAGTTGTCTTATGTGTTTCTGTGTTCCTTCACGACAGCAACATCACAGAGATGAGGAAACAGTATAAAGATGCTTTCCTGAAGAAACATGGCATCAAACTGGGTTTCATGTCTGCTTTTGTGAAAGCGGCTGCCTACGCTTTGACAGACCAGCCTGCCGTTAACGCTGGTACGTTCTCACACACACTCTCTCACACACACTTTCTCTCACACACTCACACTCTCACACATAGACACGCACACACACTCTCTCACACACACACACACAGACCCACACACACACCACTCTCTCACACACACACACTCTCACTCACACACACACACACACTCTCTGTCACACACACACACACACACTCTCTGTTTCTCTCACACACACACACACACCTCTCTCACACACACACACACACACCTCACACACACCACACCACTCTGCACACACACACACGCTCTCACACACACACCTCACTCACACACCCACACACACACACTCTCACTCCCACCACACACTCTCACTCACACACACACCACACACACTCTCACTCACACACACACACACACACACACACACACACAACACTGCTACACACTCACTCTCACTCTCTCTCACACACTCACACACACCCACCCACACACACACACCACTCTCTCTCACACACAGGACCTCCTACTCCCTCACACACTCTTCCCTCCACCCACTCTCACCAGCACACCTCTCACTCTCTCTCACCAGCTCACACACACACTCACTCACCACACACACACACTCTCTCTCACTCACACACTCTCTCCCACTCACACACACACACACACACACACTCTCTCACACCACACCACACACACCACACACCGCTCGCTCACTCACACACATCTCTCACCATCACAACACACACACACACCACTCTCTCACACACACACTCTCTCTCTCTCTTTCTCTCTCACTCACACACACTCTCACTCTCTCTCACACACTCACCCACACACACTCACTCTCACACACACAAACACACACACTCTCTCTCACTCACACACTCACACACAAACTCACACACACACACAAACTCTCTCACACACACACACACACACACCACCTCTCTCTCTCTCTCACACACTCTCTCACACCTACACCACACACACACACACACTCTCTCACCCACACACCCACTCTCACTCACACACACACACACACCCACACACCCTCTCACTCACACACACACACACACTGTCTCACACACACACAGTCACACACACAGTCTCACACACACACACCACACACCACACTCTCTCACACACACACACACCACCACTCTCACTCACACACACACACACTCTCTCAACACACACACACACACACACCACTCTCCTCACACCACCACTCCTCTCTCTCAATCACACCCTCTCTCCCCCACACCCGCTCACTCACACCCACTCTCACTCTCTTCACACACTCCACACACACTCTCACACCACACCACCCCTCCCATCAGCTCAACACTCTCTCACACTCACCACACACACACACATCACTCTCACAACACACACACACACAACACACACACACCACACACACACTCCTCTCTCACTCCACACTCCTACTCACTCCACACACGACACACACACACACACTCTCGCACACACTCACTCACACACACCCACTCTCACTCACACACACACACCACACCACACCACACACACACACACACTCGCGCACACACACTCACTCTCACACACTCATTCACTCACACACTCACTCTCACACACAACTCACTCACACACACTCTCCTCCACACACACAACTCACCTCTCTCACACACGACACACACACACACTACAAGGCACTCTCCTCTCACACACACTCACACACATCAACACACACACACACTCTCACACACACACACTCACTCTCTCTCTCACACACAGACACACACACACACTCACTCTCTCTCACACACACACACACACACACTGACTCACGCATTCACAGACACACACACACACACACACACACTCTCTCTCTCTCTCTCACACACACTCCACCACACACACACACACACTCACGCTCTCTCACACACACACACACTCAACCCTTGCTAGTTCAGCCTCAGCATCTCACCACTTCAGATTAAGCGTGTGTGGTTATGTGGTCGTCTGTTCGAGTCTAAAGAACACGTTTTACAGATTACCTTTCTGTTGCCCCCCTCCTCTCTTTCCTTCCAAACCTCATTGGCTTGGCCTACATAGACAGGCACATTTAACACGGTTTCATCAGGCCAGTGTGTCTCTATATTTGCCCAGAGTCTCACCATTTCATGTTCTTCATCGGATACTAGCATGTACCTGCTGGTCGTGTCTGACCGAATGCTAAAATAGACCTGCAGGGTTGCTGCACCCATTAGAGTCATAGTTAACTATCAACTTAACTACTTTTGTGCTTAGTTTTACTTGAAATAAAATAAATGTTAAGCATAATAAATTATTAAAACTTACACTTATTTTATTTCAGCTAATTGCCAAATAACTAAACTAATTAAAATAATATAAGACAAAAATTAAAAACACGTGACAAAATTACCAAAACTTTTAAATTAAAAACAGGACAAGAAAAAAAAATCTAAATATTAATAAAAACTGCTGTTTTCCCGCTTGTCTTCCGTTTCGTTGAAATTCGGTTCCTTTGAACACGCTGTATTATCTATATATATATATAGATATATATATATATTCATAGTATCCACAGAAGTGAGTACCCCCCTCACATTTTTGTAAATATTTTTTTTATATCTTTTCATGTGACAACACTGAAAAATGACACTTTGCTACAATGTAAAGAAGTGAGTGTACAGCTTGTATAACAGTGTACATTTGCTGTACCCTCAAAATAACTCAACACACAGCCATTAATACCTAAAACCGCTGGCCACAAAAGTGAGTACACCCCTGAGTGAAAATGTCCAAATTGGGCCCAAAATGTCAATATTTTGTGCGGCCACCATTATTTTCCAGCACTGCCTTAACCCTCTTGGGCATAGAGTTCACCAGAGCTTCACAGGTTGCCACTGGAGTCCTCTTCCACTCTTCCACTCCTCCATGACGATATCACGGAGCTGGTGGATGTTAGAGATCTTGAGATGCTCAATAGGGTTTAGGTTTGGAGACATGCTTGGCCAATCCATCGCCTTTACTCTCAGCTTCTTTAGCAAGGCAGTGGTCGTCTTGGAGGTGTGTTTGGGGTCGTTATCATGTTGGAATACTGCCCTGCGGCCCAGTCTCCGAAGGGAGGGGATCATGCTCTGCTTCAGTATGTCACAGTACATGTTGGCATTCATGGTTCCCTCATTGAACTGTAGCTCCCCAGTGCCGGCAGTACTCCTGCAGCCCCAGACCATGACACTCCCACCACCATGTTTGACTGTAGGCAAGACACACTTGTCTTTATACTCCTCAATTGGTTGCCGCCACACACGCTTGACACTTTCTGAACCAAATATGTTTATCTTGGTCTCATCAGACCACATGACATGGTTCCAGTAGTCCATGTCCTTAGTTTGCTTGTCTTCAGCAAACTGTTTGCGGCTTTCTTGTGCATCATCTTTAGAAGAGGCTTCCTTCTGGGATGACAGCCATGCAGACCAATTTGATGCAGTGTGCGGCGTATGGTCTGAGCACTGACAGGCTGACCCCCACCCCTTCAACCTCTGCAGCAATGCTGGCAGCACTCATACGTCAAAAAAAAAAATTTAAATTTAAAAATTTTTTTTTTTAAAAAAAAAAAAAAAAAAAAAAAAAAAAAAATATTTCCAAACACAACCTCTGGATATTACGCTGAGCATGTGCACTCAACTTCTTTAATCGACCAAGGCGAGGCCTGTTCTGAGTGGAACCTATCATGTTAAACCGCTGTATGGTCTTGGCCACCGTGCTTCAGCTCAGTTTCAGGGTCTTGGCAATTTTCTAATAGCCTACGCCATCTTTATGTAGAGCAACCATTCTTTTTTTCAGATCCTCAGAGAGTTCTTTGCCAGAGTCCATTTAACTTCCATTGACCGCAGGAGAGAGTGAGAAAAAAGAGCGATAACACCAAGTTTAACACACCTGCTCCCCATTCACACTGAGACCTTGTAACACTAATGAGTCACATGACACCTGGGAGAGAAAATGGCTAATTGGGCCCGATTTGGACATTTTCACTTAGGGGTTTACTCACTTTTGTGGCCATCGGTTTAGACATTAATGGCTGTGTGTAGAGTTATTTTAAGGGGACAGCAAATTAACACTGTTATACAAGCTGTACACTCGGGGCATGTCTTAGTGTTTTCCAAATGAAAAGATAGACAATTCTTTACAAAAGGTGAGGGGTGTACTCACTGACTGTGAGTAAGGTTATATATTACACAATACAAATATTTTTAGTTATTTTCACAGTGTATTGTGGAACGCATGTGAGATATAAACTTGAAAAAGTGAAATATATATTGGAAGCTATTAACTGTTGTTGTTTTTAATCTGCGCAGTCATTGATGACACAACCAAAGAGATCGTGTATCGATATGTGGATAGCAGGTGGCATCGCGACCCCGACGGTAATGCTGCACATTTATGCCTCGGCAGACATTAATACTTTCTTTCCTCAAGGTGCATTACATGGATCAATGAGACATTTATATTTTAACGATTTTCTATTGCAAAATAAATGCTGTTCTGTTGAACTTTCTATTCATCTGTGAATCCTGGAAAATAAAATGTATCACGGTTTCCACAAAAATATTGAGCTGCACGACTGTTTTCAGCATTGATAATAATCAGAAGTGTTTCTTAATCAGCATATTATACTGATTTCTGAAGATCATGTGACAAAGACTGGAGGAATGATGCTGAAAATACAGCTGCGCATCAGCAAAAAAAAAAAAAAAAAAAAAGGGCAGAAATATAATTACATTTTTACTAAAATATTCGCATAGAAACTAATAATATTTCACCATATTACGTTTTAGTTCACACACATGTAGCCTTGTGAGCAGAAGAGACTTCTTTCAGAAAAATCATACTTTAGAATGGTGACATGATTTCCATAACAGCAGATGTTTAGTCTTATAATATCAGTCATCGTCGCTGTAGTAATGTGCAGGTGTTTCTGGGCCCTGTGTGTTGAACACGTTCTCATCTGCGTCTCTCAGGGGCTCGTGGTTCCCGTGATCAGAGGCGTGGAGGGAATGAACTTCACAGACATCGAGAAAGCGATTAACGAGCTGGGAGAGAAGGTGAGAGCCGCTGTCTGAAGACACGCTTGTTCAGCTGCAAATGGAGCGACTAACCAGAAATCTTTATTTAGCTAAATATGTTACATGACCTAAAAAAACAGCGGTGGTATCATTGGTCAAACTGATGTCAAGTGAAGGGGAAAAATCGAACCGTGTAATTTCTGAAATAACTCTTTTATACAAAGAACACAGTAATCCTCCAAAGAGCCAACAGTGGTCATGATGTGCAGTAGCAGATTTATTACGCGACTAGATTATTAAGCAAACTAGACAAGAGAAAGAAGGCTGTTTTTCATTTAAATATTGAACACATCTGCTAGATTGTGGGATTGGGTGCCAGTTTCTGACTTGTTTTCCTGTGTTTTCGCCGTAGGCTCGTAAGAACGAGCTGGCTGTGGAGGACATGGACGGCGGCACCTTCACCATCAGCAACGGAGGAGTGTTCGGCTCCATGTTCGGGACTCCCATCATCAACCCGCCGCAGTCGGCTATCCTGGGCATGCATGGCATCTTTGAGCGTCCCGTGGCCATCGCTGGGAAGGTTAGCTGGGAACGGCTTGGTGTTTTCTGTGCCTTGTGTCAGTCGAGTCTTTAACAGTAAAAGCTCCATTCATTTCCTCCATAGGGACATTTTTGTTAATCAGTGGTTACCCTAACCCTTATGTTTAAAACAATCATGTTGAATTGATGTAAAAATACACACTCAAAGCAGCCTCCACCAATCAGAGAGATGGGGCGAGAAACCTGCACTTAAGCTCCACCCACTCTGGAACTTTATTTTCACTATGGGCGGAAAAAGAAAAGATAATTGCTATGTTTTATAAAACATGGAATAATCGTTTTATAAAAGCTATAATCCCTGTGAAGCCGTGGTTTCCAGTGATTTTATAACAGCTAAGGGGCGTTGTTAGGCACGACGTGAAGCTTACTGCTTTTATAACACGGTTATTCACATATACGTAGTAAGGTTTCACAAAATAAAACAGAGCAAATAAAGTGTAATGATATTAATAAACACAGTATTCTTCCACCAAACAATGTAGCGCCTCAGAAACAGTTGTGGTTGCTACAAAGTGGTTGCCGAGCAACACACAGAAGTAAACAAAGGTGTGTGTTACTTTGTAGCGTCATTTACAACAGCTTCGAACGCGGCTCAGCCAATCAGAATCAAGCACCGGAGCTCTCCGCTTTATAAGGGATTGTAGTTCGCCTCATTACAGCCTAAGTTTACAGACCTAGTATCCTTGTGCTTTTGCCTGATTTTTGAGACCAGAGTTTGGCATGTTGTGATTCTTCTTGTCCTCTTTAACTCTCCACGGGGAACTGAATGGAGAAGTCCAGCGCTGCTGTGAAAGCATGTGTGAGTGAAGCTCTGGTGCTCTTCTGTTCTCTGTGTCCAGGTGGAGATCCGGCCGATGATGTACGTGGCTCTGACGTACGACCACCGCCTGATTGACGGCAGAGAGGCCGTGACCTTCCTCCGAAAGATCAAATCTGTGGTGGAGGACCCTCGGGTGCTGCTGCTGGACATGTGAACGCTCTCCAAACACGCTCTCATCTCGACCCACAAACCCCATCTGTACACTAGGGACGGCCGCGTCAGGATTTGCAGTGATTAGCTTCGTGTCGAGTTGTTTTACCATGTCTACGTCCGCTGGGTTTCCACTGTATTATGGAGGAAGGCGGTGCTGTCATTGTATGTACAAATCAGCGCACAAAACATGCCCTGTGCAATTATTGGTTTCTAAATGGAGAAGAAATGATAGTAATATACAGTATATGATATATTTAATCTCTTGGGTGTAACGCGAGCGAGCGGAGCAGAAACGCTATGTTCCAGTGAGTCGCAGGTGCTTGTTTTTGTACTCCAGACCATCAGATCCCGTCTGCCTGTGTAAAAAAAACACCCTGAATGAGATTTTTAAACAATAAAATCAATGAAATGCTCACGCTCTGTCGTGTCTTTCTGACTCTGTGTTTTCTGTTCAGCAGCCAGCAGTAATGTGTGAGAGTCTTCGGTGATAAGTGTTTTTGTTTTTAGCTAAAGTTGTAGTGGTTTTGTTTTTGTCATTTATACGTTTGTTTTATATCTACAATGTTGTCATTTTAAAGGAAAGCTAGAATTATTGCATTGACAGCTATCTGAAATAAAACACGTTTTTTAAATATTTTATTTCAATTAATGTGTATTTACAGTTACAGGTTATGAACCTTTTTCTTTGTGGTTTTACTTTTAGTTAAAGATATAAACCCTGGTGGGGACACAACTTCAAGTCTTTTTAATGGTGCATTATTTAACTAAAATGTAAACTATATAAAACACAAAGGATAGAGGTGGATCTTGCAGATGAGTACAAACATCTTCAGCTCAGATAGAGGGACTGGACTCTGTCATTTCAAGAATTTTGAATAAAGACAAAATTCTAGAGTTTATTTCTGTGTTTTAGTTTTTTTTATCCAAATGAACACATTTGCTAATACAGCACAAAGGATTAAATAGATCATGACAAAAACTATATATATATGGTTTGGTATTTGGTAGTTAGGTTTGTGAAGTGTTCCAACATTTTGTTTTGCAAATTTGCATTAATATTAAGAAATAGAAAAGACACCTGCTTTCGTTGATTGTGTTCACTCAGACTCCGATTCACACGGAACTAACACTGGACACATATTACTGATGCAGCTCAGATGAAGTTAATATCTCCTTCAGAGCCGTTGTGTGTGTGGTTGTGTTTAACACGCATGCAAGGCTTCTGGAGAATATGAAAGTAAGTTACAGTGCAAGAGTCTGGTCCACGTCTTCATGTTCAGGGCCGGATGTGGTGACAAGAGCTTCTAGTTTGGTCACATGCTTAGGATGCTTTGAGGTCACTTGGTTTGTTATTCTCACGCCTGAAAGATTAGAAACCATAAACCTCCCCTGCTTTACTATTCCACAAACCCGTGGTTAATTTATTAATACTCTTCAAAGGTCAAAAAAAAATTGAGAAGGTTTTGAGACATGCATGTTAATACATTTGCTCTGACAGTTAATATGCATTTATGTGCTTTCAGCAGCATTTCTCAGAAAGAAAAAAAAGCACAATAAATTGGTAAGAAATGAGTGGTTTTATTCAATGCACTCACATAAGAAGCATTCAATCAGAAATGGAAAGGACAGAACACATGACTGAATGTTTGGTGTTCAGTAATAATGCATTTCAGTAAGTGCAAAGTTATAATGCCCCAAATGTGCGCCGGTCGACCCGTCTGCTCTCTGCAGCTTCATGCAGGTCCATTTCTGTAGCAAGTGTGTGAAAACTGGGACACTGCAATTCATTTTTCTTAGACATTTGAAGTCGACTGTCCTTGATTTCACTGCAAGTGTTGTGTAGAAACCTGCTGATGTGGAGAAATGACTCCTGCTGCCACCAGATGGTGGTAAAATACAACTATGAACCATAAATCCTTTCAATGCAGTGATCAGACCTTCACAAAAGATTCACCAGCATTCATTTTTTCTGCTCGTCAAATTAAAATAAAGTGAGTTGTTTCCACTCCTACAAGTGAGGCTGGAAATCAAATCTGAATATCTGCAGTTTTAAAAAATCTGAAACTCTTAGTCCATGATCAGATTAGCATTCTACTCTTACCATTTCATTATTATATAATATTGCATACTGTTGATAGTTTACTGTATCCAGAAACACCCAGACTATACTTGTCAAAACGTGCAGTATAGCACTTACACACTTCCATGTCCATCAGCTGTGATTTATCACGCATTTAGACTAGCTTTGATTACACTGCCAAATAAATGAAGCAACTCCTGTGGTTCAAGTCTTACCTCTCAGGTAGGTCCTTCAGGGTGTCTTGGAGGGGTGAGGTTTCTAAGTCACAGCTTCTTGCTACTGGGGTTCCTCAAGGCTCAGTGCTTGCACCTCTTCTCTTCTCTGTCTACATGGCATCAACAGGTTCTGTCATTCAGAAGCATGGCTTTTCTTATCACTGCTATGCTGACAACACTCAAGTCTACTTCTCATTCCAACCAGATGATCTGACGGTAGCTGCTCGCATTGCAGCCTGTCTGAGAGACATTTCTAGCTGGATGAAGGACCATCACCTTCAACTCAACCTTACTAAGACAGAACTGCTTGTGTTTCCAGCAAACCCATCGTTTCATCACAGCTGCTCTATACAGTTGGGTTAATCAACCATAACTCCGCAGAGCTGATTTGTGATCGATGATCAGTTAAGCTTCTCAGACCATATTGCTACAATGGCCCGGTCCTGCAGATTTGCCTTATACAACATTAGGAAGATTAAACCCTTCCTGTCAGAGCAAGCCACACAACTCCTTGTCCAAGCTCTTGTTCTGTCCACTAACTGGACCTATGTACTGCCTCTTTTTTTTTTTTTTTTTTTTTTTGGGGGTTTTGTTTTTTTTTTTTTTTTTGGTGGGCCTTCCCCGCATGCACTCTCAAGCCTCTGCTACTGATCCAGAATGCAGCAGCGAGAGTGGTCTTCAATGAGCCAAAAAAAGCTCACGTTGCTCCTCTCCTCATCAGTTTACACTGGCTACCAGTAGCTGCTCGCATCAAATTCAAGGTACTGACATTTGCCTACAAGATAACAATTGGCGCTGCACCAATATACCTAAACTCACTAGTTCAAACTTATGCGCCCTCCAGAAGCTTGCGTTCTGCAAGTGAACGGCACCTTGTGGTGCCATCCCCAAGAGGCACAAAATCACTCTCACGGACCTTTTTCTGGACTGTGCCCAGCTGCTGGAACGACCTCCCGATCTCAATTCGAAACAGCTGAGTCTGTAGCCATTTTCAAAAAACATCTAAAGACACATCTTTTTCGCCAGCACCTGACCAACTAATACTAGCACTTAACTATTCTGTTCTGTTCTATTCCATTCTATTATTTAATTTTAAAAAAACCTAGCTATGTGTACTGTGCTAGAGTCTGGCAGCTAGACTAACTGAGACTTGTCATGGCACTTGTATACTGTTGTTCTCTCGTTGGTCTGATTGTTTCTATTGTTTTCATTTGTAAATCTGTTTGGATATAAGCACTGCTAAATGATTAAATGTAAATGTAATGTAAATGTAAAATGGTTTAGTTACCATTTGTGTATTGCCAAAGAAAGGAAGTCATATGGATTTGAAAAAAGATGAGGTTGAGTAAATGATGACAGAATTGTCATCTTTGGATGATCGATCTGTTTAACTAGATTTATGTTGCATAAACAGACGGTGGCACTTGAACTTGAAACGCATCTGCAAACCATTCGGCTTCATCTTCAGCAAATGTATTCCCTGTGAACATAAACATTGCGTTCTGTCTCGCTGTGAATCAGGTTTACCATCTGATCGTGCTGTATGCATATATGCATGAAACCTGACAAGTTTGAATGATTTAATGGAAATGTTTTCCAGGAGCATCTTAGTGACGCACTGTCTCCAGCAGACTGAAGGTGATTGTCAGAAAGATCCTGAAAGATGCCAGAAGTTAATGCTTTGCTGTCCTCTACTGGACAAACTCATCACACCAGGTAAATGAGAATAGTAAAATAGACTTACAAGATTGTGAATGGTGAAATTGGCCCTCAGCATCTCTGTGAGATATCTGGCTCCTTCGGCTAACAGGGAGTTGTCTGCCAGCTCCAGTGTTGTGGTGTGCATGTCCGTCTACACACACAGAGCGTCTGAGATCAGCATCAGAGCATCAGCTGTAGATCAGCAGAGCATCAGAAACGGCCAGTCTTACCACGAGAGCGATGGCCAGGGCTTTTGCTCCCAGAGGACCGAGTCCATGATGGTTGAGGTTAATGGTGGCAGAGTTAGTCATTAGTCTTACGCAGGTTCTGTGACAAAGCATTAATAATTACGTTATTTATTTATTTGATATGTTGAATGTAGTTGTATGTCCTACTGATAAAACTACAATCAGTCATTTCAAAACAGATTTTAATTACTGCACGTGTCATTCAACCTTGGCCCAATGAAAATGCATTTATTAAATGTGATTAAATATTACAAATAAATACATTTGAAAGATTTATAAAGAAATATGATAACATGTTTCTGGGTTATTGAAATACTCAAAACTGAAATGAACTATAAACACAACTTTTTTTTTTTATGCATATTATGCATCCTGTACTAGGCCTCATCTCAAGTTCTCAGCACGACCCTTGAGCGCTGTTGATTCAGATCTACAGTTTTAATCCGGTTCTTACCCTGAGCGTCCGGCTCTGTGTCGCCTTCATCCTCCAGAATCTCGTCGTGTGGATTCTCATAGTCGGTCAAGCTGAGGGAGTCCAGAGAGAGACTGTGAGCACTGATGTCTTCATCACTCTTCATACAGTTCAACAGTGTCTTATGAAGGTCTAGTGTTGTCCAGTATGAAGCTGGTTTATGTGCATGCAGAGAGAAAGTCATTAGTCAAATGCATGCAGATATATAGATCTGATCAAATGCATGCCTATATAGAATTCCTCAAATATACATCAATATCTTCATTGGGAATAAAAAAATGTGTTTTCTTTTAAAATTTACATTTATGAATTTTTTTATGAACAATTTTT
This sequence comes from Sinocyclocheilus anophthalmus, assembly GCA_018155175.1. Taxonomy (NCBI): domain Eukaryota; kingdom Metazoa; phylum Chordata; class Actinopteri; order Cypriniformes; family Cyprinidae; genus Sinocyclocheilus; species Sinocyclocheilus anophthalmus. The sequence continues at coordinate 907,764 of JADLZN010005853.1, forward strand.
GACTGATACAAAAGTTTGGGGATAAATTGTTTTTGATCAAATTTGAAAAATCAGTCCAAAATACTTTGCAATAAACAACCCCAAAATAAGTTCAATAATTGATTCTTCAAAGCGATGACAAAAGGAGCAAGTTTATGATTTACTAGGTAACAATTATGAATTATTTTAAAAGAGATTTAAATAACTGTATTGGTTAGAAGCCGCAAATCTTTCCATTCTATGTCACCGAAAACTTACACAGAAAGTATTGTAGGGTCACCATTTTTCTCATTAAATATATTTCATAATGTGCCGTTGACATGAAATGTTCACCAGATGTCGGTAACAACCCAAGTAATCCATACATACAAAGAAAACAATACAAATAAGTTCAGAACTCAAGTTCTGTGCAATAAACTGGAATACTTGTTTTATTTTATTATCATTTTTTCCCTTTTTTTAATTGCAAAACATATGCAAACATAATCAGAGAAAACAAGATGACATCTTTGACAGCATCTACACTTATATCAACAACAGCACCAACATTAGTTCATGTATACACACAGAGAAACGCATTATTATAACATGAACCTGTCTTTAAACACATCCTCAGAAATCCTTGCTGTTTATAAGTCTAGGGATGAAAAGCAAGGAAATGATGAAGACACAAAGAGGACTTGCACCAGTTTTGCTCACAAATAAAGAATTGTGCATACAAAATGAAAATAATGAACATATTCAAGAGAAACCTGTTTTGGGTTTCCATAGTAACAAAGAATATCTTTGAGGACAAAGATGTTAATAGTGCCAACAATATAAAAACTATACATGAACAAATGTATAATATATATCAATATAAATGAACAAATGTCAGAATAAACAGAAATGGAGGAGTTTTTAGAATGGATTTCTTTAACCTAGTTATACAAAGATATACAAATCTTTCTTTTTATTAGAATATGTTTGTTGATACACTTCCTGTCTCAAATGTTAATAACCCTAAGCCAAAAGCACAACAGCATACACCCTTAACTAAACATGAGGTGGCTTCTGCCCGGATTAAACCTGCTGGTATGCACTGCATTATGTACTGTATTTAATTATGCATATAGTGTGTTCTTTGGGACGCACGCCATCATCTACTCAAAAACTACAGACAACACTACAGGTAGGGCGTGACGTCATCGCGCTGCGTGTGACGTCACGCTGTAGCGTCGCGATAAAGTCGCTCCGCAGTCCGCCGGTCATCGTGATGTTTCACGCGCTGTATCCGCTCTCGAGGCTCATCGGCAGGGTTTCAGGTAAGAAGCTGACGGTGTTTCGTGGCTTGTGTCGGTGTAGATGTCGTGGCACGTGTGTTTGAGCGTTAATAAAGCGGTATAAAGAATATAAAGCGGATGGGAATACCGCGGTACTCGGTGTTGGGATAGACCGGGGCTAGTTGTCACACTTTATTTTCAAACCTTTCTTTATTAACAACGACAACTAATGCAATATTTACTCTGGTACTGTTACAAGACAACAACAACAACAGTAAAACTGCTTTATTTAGCATTAACATTTGACATATAACCTGCCTTTCAACACCATATTAAGCGATATAGGCTCTCCAGCAAACTTTAAGCAGTAAAAAAGTCAATGTTTCTTCTTGTTGCAGTTATTATTTGTATGTCTTGTCATAAATGCCTATAAATGAAACATTGAAAGAAAAAAGTGAATACGTGTGAATCAAAGAAAGAGCAAAAACTGACAAATGTATCAAAGCGAAGACATTGTGTTCAATAAGTTGAAATAATTGAAAAACATAAAACACAGATTTGACTTTTTAGATCAAATCTGCTTTCATTATATAGTTATGTAATGATGATTTACGTCAGTCTGGTTTTATATTGTTCACTTTATACCCAGATATGTGTTCTTCTGATATTCAGAACACACTGCAGATTGGGACACAACTGTTCACTAAAAAAATAAGTTGTTATTCAGTAACTTGCATTTTAGACACAATATCGGTAGATACTTTCTCTCTTGTTTCCAGTGTTTTTGCTCTGCCAGTGGAACTTATTTCAGATCCACTGCAGAATTAACTGCTGCTACATCTCCAATAAAAATAGCAGTGTAAAAATACCATGAATCATGAATCAGCTTTTTGAATGAGTCACTTAAATTAATTGTTTTTTTAAACACTTTATGTGTTTGTAGTTCTGATGTAACAAAGAGTAGTTCTTTGTAGTGCTGCTGCAGAAAGAAATCTCCTTTAAAATCTCCACCACTAACACACAGACTGACAGTCTCTCTGAAACAAACCCAGACAAGAGGAATATAACTCTAGTATGACACTAAAAGCCTTAAGGGGTCATATGATGCGATTAAAAATTGTTCCTTTCTCTTTGGAGTGTTACAAGCTCTTGGTGCATAAAGAAGATCTGTAAGTTGCAAAGACTAAAGTCTCAAAAACCAAAGAGATATTCTTTATAAAAAGTAAGAGTCAGCACGCCTACCTAAAACGGCTCTTTCTAACACACCCCCACATGTCTACATCACTATGTGGGAAGATTTGCATAATGCCGCCCAAATGTTCACGCAAAGAAAGAAGGCGTAACTTTTATTCTCGCTGTAGTATTGCTGCTGCCACCGCCACCATGTCGTGAAGACGCTGTGTGCTTCGTTGTTCGTTGTTTTTACTCGCGATCTTTACAACACGCATTACATTATGTATTTTATGGCACACTCGTTTTATGCGTATTTGGAGCCACCTATTGTTGTGGGTGTATTATTGACATGTCAAAGTCTAGACCCTGAATATAAGACGACCGCGTTTTTTCAGATGTATTTCCAAGAAAAAACATCGTCTTATATTGGGGACAATACAGTACTTTGTTTGGTCTTCCAAAAGAGGACGATATCCGCTTCGTCATGCCTAGAGCTGATCCGTGCTGGTTGCTGACGGAATACATCAACTTTGCGTTGTGGATCTCTGGATCGGCTTTCACCATGGGTGAAGTGGAGTCCAGCCCGGGGTCGTCACAAGTGGTTGCCGCAAGCCCTCCGGACGCTCCTAGCCCGCCAGGCTCACTCACTCTAGACCCCCGGCCTACGCTCACTCTAGCCGCAGGCCTCCGCTCCCGCTCAATCTAGCCCCAGGCCTAGCCCTCTGGCCTCCGCTCACGCTAGCCGCCGGCCTCCGCTCACGCGAACTCTAGCCTCCGCTCAACACGCGAACTGTAGCCCGCTGCCTCGCCTCATCGACTTAGCCCCCGGCTCCGCTCACTCTAGCCCCCGGCTCCGTCACGCTCACTCTAGCCCCCCCGGCATCAGCTCGCGCTCACTCTAGCCCACGGCTCAGCTCGCGGCTCACTCATAGCCCCCAGCTGCGCTCGCGCTCACTCTAGCCACTCCGAGCCTCCGCTTGCCTCACCTAAGCCCGACGGCCTCCGATCGCGTCACTCTAGCCGCCGGCCTCCCCTCACTCTAGCCCCCGGCCTCCGCTCGCGCTCACTCTAGCCCCCCGGCCTCCGCTCACTCAAGCCCCCGGCCTCCACTCACTCAAGCGTCTAGACCCCAAAAAAACTAACAGAGCCCGAGAAATCATCGGAATACCCGCTCGCGCGCTACCTAGCCCCCCAGGCTCCGATTGCGCTCACATCATAGCCCTACGGCCTCGCTCGCGCTCACTCGAGCCCCGGCCTAGCGCCTACTCTAGCCCTCTGGCTCCGCTGCGCTCACTCTAGCCCTCCGAGACCTCGACTCACTCTAGCCCTCCGGACTCCCGCTCACACGCTCACTAGCCCCCGGTCTCCGTCGCGCTCACTCTTAAGCCCTCCGGCCTCCGTTGCGCGCACTTAGCCACTCGGCCTCCGCCCTCACGCGCTCACTACCTAGCCACCGGCCCTCCACCAGACCTAACCCCCTATCTAGCACCTCCATGGCCCTCCGCTAAGCGCGTCCAACTGCTAGCCCCTCCGGCCTTCGCTCACGTTAGCCGTCCGGCAGCCTAGTAGCCGCATCCCGATCACTCTTGCCAACCTGGGCCCTTGCCGCTTCACTCGTAGCCCCCCCACCGGAGACAGCCTTCACACGCTCGCGCTCACACTCTAGGCGCCCCAGTGGTCTCACGCGATCGCCGCTCAACTCTAGCACCCCGGTCTCGAGCGTCACGCTCACTCTAGCCCCCGCGGAGCCCCTCCGCTTCACTCTAGACCACGGCCCTGCAAAAGGGAACGCGACGGCTCACGTCTAGCCATAACGAGGACCGCCGCAGTCAGCGACTAACTCTCGCCCCGGGACTACGACTCACAGTCTAGACGTCTCTGGCCTTCCGCGCGCGCTCAACATATAAGTCCCCCCGCGTCTCGACTACAGCGCTCACTCTAGCGGGCGCCCACACACGGGTACTCTCAGCTACGGGCAGCATCACTATAGCACCCACGGCCTCGTCAATCTAGCCCATACGGCCTCCGCTTCGGCGGTACTCTAGGCCCCCCGGCTGCGCTCGCGCATCACTCTAGCCGCCGCCGGCACCTCCGATCACCGCTACATTGAGCCCTCCGGCCTCCGCTCGCGCTCACTCTAGACCCCGGCCTCTGCTCACGGTCCTCTAGCCCCAAAAGGACTTACGCTCACTAACCCTTCCGTGGCCCATCCCTCAGCGATCACTCTAGCCCCCCGGTCTCCGCTCCACGCCGCCTCCCAACTCTAGCCCCTGGCTACGCGCTCACTCTGCCCTCCGGCCTACACGTCTCACGGCTTCACTCTAGCCCCGGTTCTCCGCCGAACGCTCAACTACTATGCCCCCCGGACCCTCCAATGACCCAGGCATAGCGCTTCAGTGATGTTCTTGTGTGATTGACTCGCAGGGCCTATTGAGCAGAGAACCAGACTCGCGCAATCCGATATCTAAGCACCCGGCCACCTCGCTCGCGACCAATCGAACATAGCCCCCGGCCTGCCGCTCGCGCTGCACTTGTAGTCCCCCGGGCTCCACGCTCGGCACGATGTCAATCACTCTAGTGAGCACACAGCCCGGTCTGCCGTCACGCTCACTTCCTAGGCCACTCCTGGCCTCCGCTCACCTCTCGTGGCCCTACGGCTCTTCACCTCACGTCACTCGTAGCCCCGCGCCTGGTACAAACCAGCTAACTCGTCAGACCTTCCCGGCCGTATCGCATCGCGCTCATTCTATAGCCTACCGCCCGGCTCTCCTGGAGCGCGTCACGAAGGCTCCCTCTAGGCCACCACGGCCTCCGCTCCGACACGCTCACTCTAAGCCCCTTGGCCTCCGCTTCAGCGAAGTGCCTTGCTCTACGCCCCCGTGGCTGGCCGCGTCCACATGACTGTGACGCTGGGCACGGACCGGGGACCAGCGTCAGCCGGGGCGTGGTCACTGTATGGGCGTATCACCGCTCGCTCTGCGCCTCATCTCTAGCCCCCCGGCTGCGCCACTTCCTAGACCATTTTAACACTGCGCCAATAAAGTATTGTAATTGTTACACGGTTGTAATGTTAAAATAGAAATGTCATATTACTGTCATTAAATACTATTTTTTTTACAGTAAATATGCAATAGTAACATTTATAGGTGCTTATTATGTAGTCGATTTGTGTATAGTCTGTTTCCATCTTAACATTTATCACATTAGCAGACACTTTTTATCAAAGCGAGCGTACAAACATGAGGACAATGGAAACAATCAAAAACAAACAAAAGAACAAATGATCTACACACGTGCTATACCATGTCTGTTAGTTTAACGTAGTACAATAGACAAGTACACAGGTTTTCTTATATATACAGAAATAAAAGAAAAAGAATAGAATAGAAGAAAAAAGAATAGAAGCAAAGGGCTAGCTGTTAGGAGACCTTTGTATTTGCTTTTGTTACTTGGATCAAAAAATGAAAAAAACAAGGGAGCGAATAGAATAAGCAAACCTAGAGCAAGTAAGTCGTTAGATTTTTTTAAGAAAAACAAGCACGTAAACGAATTCGAGGTGCCCCCAAGTCTAAAAATGCAAGTCTTTTAAAGAATAGAATAGAAATAAGGAATTGTAGAAGTTAAAAAGAAGGGTCAATATAAGATGAGAAGGGATTTTTTCAGTTGGTAAGCTCTTTAGTTTACATAAACTATAATAATAATATTGGTTAGTTGTTAGCAATTTGATTGATATATAATAAAAAAATTTTGGACAAATTCTGCTGCCTTACAAATTAACACCGCAAACCTGTATTGTTTTTAATTGGAAAAATTGCAATTTATGTTTTGAAGTGTTTGAAACCACCACTAGAGGAAATAAGCATTTGTTCAATAGGATGTGACAACTAGCCCCTGACACCCCATGTGACATACTCGCGTGTTTCGGTTGGCATGTGATCTCATTGCGTTTCAGAAACAAGGATATTGCATGCATTCATATGGATCTCGTTTGGGATCGTGTCAGAAGTGCAGTGGGGATGGAATCGACCTTTTTTAACATGCCCTTGGTACTTATTTTGTTTGTGGTACCTGTAGTTTTTCAGCACCAGTTGCTTCAGAAAATGTTTATTTTTCCAAAATAGATCTGTCACTTTTATGTCTTCTGTCTCTCCACAGAACTGTGGTGCAAGGCGCCGTTTGTGTACGTTAATGGCAGAGAGGTTTGGGATGGTGGCGGTGCTCTTTCTGGACCGCAGCAGACGGGCCTGTTACTGCAGTGGAACAGCACGGTAAAAACATCCACCGGTCCTGATCCAAACCGCACGGACACTGAGAGTCCTCACGGAGCGCTGGTAGATCTACTAGACGTCTGTGAGCTGAAAAAGACACCAGAAGAGTTGAACAAGGAGGAAATGCATGAAGACGTGCACAAACCACTGCGTTACGTCAATCAGATGGAAGCTCCTGCAGCATCTGTGTGTGACGGAAACGTTGGTGTGAGAGTGTGTCGGCGGTCAGAGAGGACAAACAGTGACGTAAACCTCTCAGAATCAGCGCTCGGGTGTCTAGAAGAAACAAATGATTCTGAGTTTTCCAGTATTGAATATCAGAGTCACTCAGACATTGATAACATGCTCTCTGCATTCAACCAGCTTGATGCACATGCAGAAACAGACCGTGAGGTGGATTCATCCGTGTCAAATAGACTCACTCATCCCAGCACTGACATCTTCCTGGGGTTTGATTCTGACGCTGGGAATGAAGCCCTTGGCAGCCCAGTGTTTGATTTGGCGGCTTTGCTTGCAGACTCTCAGCAGGTTCAGACACCAGCGGAGCCCATCGGCTGGCATTTTCCCGTGGGCCTTGGGCTGTCACAGATGTGTTATTGCCCTTATGTGCAGTTTCCTGACGTCAGCTTATGAATCTGACGCTTCGGATAGTAGTGACGGCAATTAGATGTAGACAAGGGGGACTCGCAATTTAAACACAATGCAGGAACAAAAAGTTGACTTGTTGTTCAATATGAAATTAATTTTTATAAAAATTGACAAAAACGTCTAAGGCAGGACACTGCAGGCAAAAACATTGTTTTTTCATGCACTGGTCAATTTTGAGATTTTGGGCTATTTTACTTCTTTAAAATATCTTTTTTTCAGACTAGTGAAAAGACAACCAAAATACACACTTAAGTGTTTATTTTATTGCAGTTTATCTATTTGTAGATGTCAATTGAATTTTTTACTTCATTTCAGCCGCGCTTACATACACCAAATTTTCGTTATTTTCCTCGCTATACAGTACATTCTGAAGGGTTTTATAGAGGGGGTTGTTCATATATCATTCACACTGATTTATGTAACATTTTATTCCTAAAAACATGGTGAATTTGTATTTTTTTTTCTGCCTGTTGACCATATGTTCTGTGATTAGGCGATGTCACAGAATGGACCGAACTATGGTACTGAGAGTACGGTAATAACATTGTTAAATTTCCTGCGCTCAAACATTGGTGGTACTTGTTTTTCTTCAGTAGCGCAAGTACCGATTGTACTGAAGGTAGCGACTAGCGAGGCTGCAAATCTTCCAGAACTGACGGGGGGCAGGCAGAGCATACGACTGGAAGTGTTTCAGCTGGTCCTCACAGGGTTAAGAAGAAGAAAAAATGCCTAAAAACCACACCTTCAGTTGCAATGACTCACTTATTAACAGTGACTTGCTGCCACCTACTGGCGGTTTTAATTTCACATTTAAAGTACCTTTTTATTATTTAAATAATTTCAAATATCAGTATTCAAAGTTTTATGTTAATATATCTAGAACAATATTTTTTTAATTGCATTTGTACTTGCGATGCGTTAAATGCGATTCATGCCGCCACTTAATCAGTGTGTAATTATGGCATTTAAACGGCCATCTTGTTCAAGAAGACGGCGGACATCGAAGCTTGTCTGTGTTCTCACTCTGCATTGCAATTTGTTGATACTGATATGCAATTGCGTTGGAGGTAACAAGCCCAAATGTCTTATATTTCTGAATTCAATGATTAAATGTAAGAATTTGACTATACGATAATGTACACGTTTAGAAAAATGGGCATTTATAAAAGGTAAGAAATGCCCAGTAAAAAGGTCCAAAATCATTTAAACTTATTGGAAAAGATTTAATTCTTTGACCACCACCAGAATATGAAGATATCACCCCCCCCCCCCCCCCCAAAACTTCAGAAGTCAGCTGTCCACGAAAGTCCTTAAGATACCAGCACAATAACACACAGCAAAATATCATCTAATTAACGTTATTAATAAAATCCCAGAAAATATTGAGATATTTTGTCAATATCGCACACCCCTATCCACTAACGCAGAAGTTTGCGACAATTCTCCAAGCAACACTCCGCCGTGTTTTGTTACTGAATGATTCAGCGTTGTGTGAACGAACAGTTGACAATGAATGGACTGTCAATGATCCACTCAATTAAGTGACGGCTACTGCAACATACTGGTAGTTTAGTATGTGAAAAGTATGAATTGTCCCCCCCAACATTTCTTAATTGGTCTAATCATACAATGTCCAGTCCCAGAACATTAATCATAACATTATATATCTAACAAGAAAACATCTGGTCACCGTAATTCACAAAAACATTGATTCTAACCGCTTAAGAGTTTCCTAAATAGACAGTATTAGAGTTTATAAAACCTATTTCCTACACCAGAGACGCTCTGATGGAGACAAACATTTACTAAGGAATAGAGAGAAGTCTTAAGCTAAGAGTAAGGGGGCGGGGTTACCTTGTTGCTATGGATGATGTCAGCATGCTTACTAATTATGCACACAGTGAATTGGACCTTCTAGGGACGAGGGAAGGGGTCTCGTCAGAGATGTATTCAATGAGAAAAATTGGCAGTAGAGCGCAATGTTAGGTTTAAAAATGTTAATTGCCACATTCAAATAAAGATTTTAAAATGCAGGCTAAGTGTCACTAATTAAACAATATAATATACGTATATGTATATGTTCAGCTAATTGTCAGCCTGTATGCTTCTCGTAAACATATGCATATATGCATATAAACAGCCTTTTAATTAACAGAAGTTAGAATAATCATGGCTGACAGTTAGACATGCAAACAAAAAAGAAAACCAAACTAGACACGAGAACAGCTGTTATTTCTTGCCCAATTGGTTAATGAAAACGAGGACATAATCAAAGGAAAATTTGGAGTTGGGATAACCTCCAAAACCAAAGGCGATACCTTTATAAAAGCTCATTATCGTCAGATGTTTCTAAAATGTTTACGTTCCGAGGCAGATTGCTGGCAACAGCTATTTTAGGATAGTTTGTGGCTTGGTTTTAGTGATTTAGGAGTCCTCTTCACTGCTCCTAGCTATTCACAGATTTAGGAGCTAGTTTTAGTGCTGAAACGTTTTCTGAAATACTCCTAGAGCAAAAATGTAGGAGTCCTAAATTTAGAACGGACATGCCCATTATTTTTAAGATTTTCTCCTAAATTGGCGAGTTATGAGCTACTTTTAGCCTTAAGATGTTTTGTGAATACAGGCCCTGGACTCTTTTTCTAAGGACACTCCTGCACAGAGAAACGCAAGGTTTGTCCCAGGGCTAAAAGTGTGGTGACAGATCAGGATCTTCTGAAAGACATGCTGTCATGGCTACCAACTCCACACTGAGAAAAGAGATGCTCTGCATGGGGGATAGCTAGTTGTTTTCCTGGTTGCTGAAGGACCAGGTCCCTGTGAGCACACAACAACTCTCAAGAGTGAGATAGGATTAACCAGTCGTAGAGGTAGTTAAGGTTGCAAATGCCCCTTTCCCTTGTCAGGGCAAAGGCAGCCTCCAAGACTTTTGTAAATATACAAGGGGACAGGGACAACTTGAAGGAGAGGACCTTGTACTGATATGCCCGTCCCTCGAAGGCAAACTGTGAAAACAGCCTGTGCTGAGGAAGGATCGAGACCTGAAAATACACATCCTTCAGGTCTATCTTGTGTCAGAGACACGTCAGCATGTCAAGTCAAGTCACCTTTATATAGTGCTTTATACAATACTGATTGTGTCAAAGCAGCTTTACAGTGTCAAACAGGAAAATAGTTTGTTAATAATGCAAGAGGACAATAACAAAGAGTAATTTTTCCAGCTAAAGACAAAAATCCCTTAAGGCAAGTCATGTCACTCGGCGGCCATCTTTGAAATGGCTCTCGGGCATGCAAGTGCAGCTCCCATCTCTTTGAATGGGAAAAATTCTCCAAAACTGTTCGCCAAGCTTATAATTAAATTTCATATTTGAAATCACCTATGAAATCTAACAAAAACTGTATCATAAATGTTGTTTATTTTGCTTAAATAGCGTTTAAAAAAGCGTATTTCTCAGGCTAGACCAGCCAGTGCGCATGTGCAGTCCTAGGCTCACGTCTCAGAATGCAGAGTGTTTCTATAGCAAGCGGGACTTCTAAATAGCAGCTGCAGTGATGCGATAACTTTAGCGATTGGCTCTTTTACTCAGAAGGCGGAACTTCGTTTGATCGAGTGGCCATATTGAGCGTTGCATTTTACCCCATTCAAAATGATACGAGTGACATGTCTTGGGTATTCTATAGTCTTTGGCTAAAGTCAGTCCATTGATGATTCAGTGCTGTCGTCATCATCCAGTTCAGTTCTCTTCCAATAGTGTCTGTGCAGTCAGTCAAACGTCCCCAACTAAGCAAGCCAAAGGCGACAACGGCAAGGAACCAAAACTCCATCGGTGACAGAAATGGAGAAAAAACCTTGGGAGAAACCAGGCTCAGTCGGGGGGCCAGACAAAACCAGCATGGCATGGTTTAATTCCAGGCTGCAACACAGGTCAGATTGTGCAGAGGACTTGTCTCCACCATCCTCACCTTTTAGTGAGGTGAACAGGACACCGAAGTATCTGGGCACCTGGCAAATTTGAATGCATAGCCCAGCCGGATCAACCTGATTAGCCAGTGTGATGGGTTGGGCACCGCTAGCCAGGCATCCAGATACTGCACTAATGGCACCAAAGGGACAATGTCCGGCGAATCCACGGTGGGTAGCTTGCGGCAAGTTGAAGCAAGGCCTGCCATGTTGGGAGGCCTCTTGTCTCTTAGAAATTGTGGCAAATGGTGTACAAAAGCACCTACCTTGGTCCGGAGGCCCGATGGTGTCTGGCCCTAAAAAAAATGTCATCCCTTCCTCTGTCAGCCTCTCCAACTTTTCCTGTTTTTTTCCCCTTTTTTTTTTTTTTTTTCTGTTCGGTCAGACCCAGGGCTTGTGCCTTAAACTTTGTAGTCCGTAGAGCATAAATGGTTGCCAAACACAGTTAATGCATTACCTCTGGGTCAGGACTAACCTTGTGCAGATCTCTCAATGCTTTGGCCAGCAGAAGTAAACGGGAGCTTCGAACAATTCCTCCACTCACCAACTTTCATTGGCCTATTCTAAATACATCAGAGGTGTTTGGTGCTGACATGGCATTAAATAAAAATATACTACTACTAATACTCCGAGGTGTTTGAGGCTCCCAAGAGTGACCCCTAGTGTCTGTCATTCAACACAATGTGGAAGTGAGTGACAGAAAGTAATGTAATATCAATGTAAACTGTAGTAATATTTCATAATATTAATGTTTTTATTTATTTAAAGATTAGATGTTTGACTGCTAGTGTAACTTACTCATATATTGTGCTATGTAGTTGTTTTGACTACCCAGTCTTCCATTAAAATCATGCTTTTTCTATGTCGAAGTGATGTGGCGGGTGTGGGAGGATCTTAGTGAAACCCACACCGGGGCCTTTGGGGACACAGCTGCTGTGTTTGACTTCAGCATCATGTCTTACAACATCCTGGCTCAAGATCTGCTAGAAGCAAATCCACAGCTGTACACACACTGTCCAGAGGAAGTGTTAGTGTGGGACCAGCGACTCCGGACCATCCTGAAGGAGCTCCAGATCTGGGAACCTGACGTAAGGCGACACACAACCCAAAACCTATAAATATATCTGGTGTTGGTTCTAAGCAATATCATTATTTCCTTTTTTGTACAGATTATTTGTCTTCAGGAAGTTCAAGAAGATCACTTCCTAGAGCAGATCTATCCTGTCCTGACTGACATGGGTGAGGAACCAAACATAAGCGATGCACTCCATAACAGTCCATTTGACTGCTGCACGTCTTCTGACGTCATACAATCGTTTTATATGAAGAACAGGCCCAAATGTAAGCTGTACAGTGGAGAAGATAATGGCACAATGCATAATGAAATAAATGACCCGATGATGTGCAGATAAGGACAAGTCAAGTCATGATGATAATATAGCTCACATTTTGTGATGATAGAAGTAATCAAGCAGTTGAAATTTGATATAGTATATATCAATTTATGTGAGTGTACTGTATGTATGCAGATCAAGTTGGAGATGCTTATAGTATATGTATAGTTTATTTAGTGTCCTGTATTACGAAACTAATAATAAATTTCACTCTGTGCTTCCAAATGCAGTATTAAAGGGGTCCAGCAGTTCAGACGTCACCTTCATTTTGTATTTGAAGAGCCTGTTTGCCAGAACGTGTCATTTACAATTGGACTGTGTCATTTGTATACTAATCCATCGAATCCAAATGCAGATTTTAACATGCATGGCTGGAAATAAGATTTGAGAGCTTTGTTTGTTGGTTGAAATCAGTCAGACTGGTAATAAGTTGTGAATTTGCAGGTGTGTTCAGAAGTTGTTTCCTGTTAATGCCAATTAATAATTGAACTTTTTTTTTACCCAGGTTACACCTGCATCTACAAACGCCGCACTGGGACCAAAACGGATGGCTGTGTGGTGTGTTATCACAGCGACCGCTTTACCCAGCTTTCCATCAATCTGCTGGAGTTTCGCCAATCGGACTGTGAGCTGCTAGATCGTGACAACGTGGGCATTGTGCTGCTCCTCCAGCCGATGGCAGGGCAGAATGAAGCGTTCAGCCCCATATGTGTGGCCAACACACACCTGCTGTTCAACCCCAGGAGAGGAGATGTGAAGCTCGCCCAGCTGGCCATCGTGTTTGCTGAAATTGACATCATGATCAAAAAATGCAGGAGTGAAGGAAGACGCTGTGAGGTGGTTTTATGTGGGGACTTTAACGCTTTACCCAACAGCCCTCTGTGGAATTTCATCACCACCGGACATCTTTACTACCACGGGTTACCTGCTTGGATGGTGAGTAGGGCTAATTTTGAGTATTTGTCGAATTTAAAATAAAAATCCAATGCAAAAACGTTGCATTCGAATTTTAGGTGTGCATTAGGCAGCCTTATCAGTGGCACACGAGATGCCATGACGATGTAGGTGTCATTGCATTTGAATGCTTTTGTTAGCCTATCCAGTTGAACCCACTGGATTCGGCGCTGCTGCGTTGTTCATTCAAAATATTGCAGAAAAAGAGAACATTGTGGAGAAGATGTTGTTTACGTCAAAACTGAAACCAAGCCGTTCACACAGAACACATATTTATAGCATTTTTTTAGAGGGATATCTAGCCGCATGTTTAGAAAGCCATGTAAAATTAATATAACTTCAACTTTTAAAAAACATTTCTTGAGACTTTATGGTGGTTTTCCCCCATCCTAACGCATCTCATGTTTTTAAATGAAAAAAGTACTCTTTGTGATTTGGTTTTCGGTCCTTTGTATTAAACTATACATACATGATGCTGTTTTGTTTCTAATTGTTTAAGCAATGTAATTAATTATATATGGTTTATAGACATTATTTTAAACATTATGCACTTTTTTTCGAAGATAGTTGTGTTATTTTATTGCTTTGAATAAACGTGCATTTGTGATATTTTGCTCGATGCGCCCTCTTGTGGCCTCAGGAGAGAAGCCAAAAGCTTTTTTCCCCCCTAACTGAAATTATGCCTTTTAAATTCGAATATTGATAATATTTAAGAACAAAATTCGAATGTAGTTTATCCATTTTGACAGCTCTAGTGGGGAGTGACCCGACGACAGTCGCAACATAATATAGCTGTCTAGAAGCCGTCTGAAGAAACAATATTCTGAAAGTCAGACATTTAACTTATCAATATTAAACATTACATTTATTAATATTAACTGCATATACCCTGTAAGTTGATTTAAAATAATGGAGACTGAATAGGAAAGTTGGACAAGTCTAGTCAAATTTATTTGTATAGCGCTTTACACAATCTTTTCACGTCGGTTGGTTTTGTTCTGATAAGAAATTTAAATATTAGTCAGTTTTGTTCTAGTAAGAGATTGAAATACAATATCTGTTGTTTTGTTCTATTAAGAAATTTAACTATTGGTTGTTTTGTTCTAGTAAGAAATTTTTATATTTTCTGTTTTGCTCTATTAAAAGATTTAAATATCAGTTGTTTTATTAAAAGATTGAAATATTGGTTGTTTTGCTCTATTAAGAAATTTAAATATCAATTGTTTTGTTCTAGTAAAATATTTAAATATTGGTTGTTTTGTTCTAGTAAGAAATTAATATTTTCTGTTTTGCTCTATTAAAAGATTTAAATATCGGTTGTTTTGCTCCAGTAAGAGATTTAAATATCGGTTGTTTTGCTCCAGTAAGAGATTTAAATATCGGTTGTTTTGCTCTATCAAAATATTTAAATATCGGTTGTTTTGTTCGATTAAGAGATTTAAATATCGGTCGGTTTTGTTTAAGAGATTTAAATATCGGTTGTTTTGTTCTAGTAAACTATTTAAATATCAGTTGTTTTATTCTATTAAGAGATTTAACTATTGGTTGTTTTGTTCTAGTAAGAAATTTAATATTTTCTGTTTTTCTCTATTAAAAGATTTAAATATCAGTTGTTTTGCTTTATTAAAAGATTGAATTATTGGTTGTTTTGCTCTATTTAGAGATTTAAATATCAATTGTTTTGTTCTATTAAGAGATTTAAATATCGGTTGTTTTGTTCTATTAAGAGATTTAAATATCGGTTGTTTTGCTCTATTAATAGATTTAAATATCGGTTGTTTTGCTCTATTAATAGATTTAAATATCGGTTGTTTTGCTCTATTAATAGATTTAAATATCGGTTGTTTTGCTCCAGTAAGAGATTTAAATATCGGTTGTTTTGCTCCAGTAAGAGATTTAAATATCGGTTGTTTTTGTTTTTATTAAAGAGTAAAAATATGGTTGTTTTGTTCTGTTAAGAGATTTAAATATCGGTTGTTTTGTTCTAGAAAGAAATTTTTATATTTTCTGTTTTGCTCTATTAAAAGATTTAAATATCGGTTGTTTTGTTCTATTAATAGATTTAAATATTGGTTGTTTTGCTCTATCAAAAGATTTAAATATCGGTTGTTTTGCTCTATCAAAAGATTTAAATATCGGTTGTTTTGTTCTATTAAGAGATTTAACTATTGGTTGTTTTGTTCTAGTAAGAAATTTAAATATTGGTTGTTTTGTTCTAGTAATAAATTAATATTTTCTGTTTTGCTCTATTAAAAGATTTAAATATCAGTTGTTTTGCTTTATTAAAAGATTGAATTATTGGTTGTTTTTGCTCTATTACGATGATTGAAATATCGATTGTTTTGTTCTAGTAAAAGATTGAAATATTGGTTGTTTTGCTCTGTTAAGACATTGAAATATTGGTTGTTTTGTTGTCTAGTAAGAAATTTAAATATTTTCTGTTTTGCTCTATTAAAAGATTGCAATATTCATCCTGTCTGCCATTAATCAAACAACAGTGAGAGAAAATCTCTCACTGCTTTTGACTAAATCACTTTTTGTAACTGTAATGAGAAGAAATTAAATAATAATATATGCTAATATATAAATGTGTGTGTGTGTGTGTATATATAGATATATAATTATATTATTAGGCTGGTCATTTACGTGGTTTATCGTGTTAACGCATTATTTATTACGCGACAATATTTAAATGCGCATTAATGCAGGTTTTTTTTTTATTATGAAAGTCCTTGCTCACATACAGACCAACCATGGGTCACAGATGTTGGAAATGTTGGTGATCATACTGGCTTGGATGGGTGTCATCAAGCTTTCAACCAATGAGATGATGTGGTGTAGGGCCTAAGACTGCAGCAGTCTCACATGAATGCTCATGACTTCACAGTGGGGAAATCGGAAGTTTCAGATAGCAGAGAAGCCTCCGTCGACTCAGCACAGTGGATGCATCGTTTTTTGTTAACTTTTGTGTGTTATTAGTTTGAGTCGTTTGGAGCCGCGGTAACACAACGCCCTCCTCACAATATATTGCTTTACAGCTCTATCACATTTGCCGCTCAGAAATGTACATGCAATCATGCTGCATGTATCAGAAGTTCTGTGCTCCGGTGCGGTTAGCGCTCACACTCAGGGCGCACTGTGTTCGAGCCCAACTGAACCGCGCTCTGGCCCACCTCTTCAAACCGAGCCAGGGACGGCTAAACGAACCACGCCCGAGCGCAGCACGGAGCGATCACACTAGTCAAACGAACCGGACTTTGGGGGTCAAACGCACTCGGGCACGGTTAAGATTGCCTAGTGTGAGTACACCCTTATTCTCCCGCATCCCGCACACATGAGTCTCTACCCGCCCATCAAGTGTTGACCCGCGCCGCACTCTGCTGCGTTGGGTCCCGCGATAGTGCAGGTCTCTACTTGGAAGGCGTCTGTTATAATGTTATGATCGAGACTCTGAGCATAACTTGTTTTTCTATAACATATTTATTTAACTATAAAATATTTTCTATAAAAACTTTAATGCCCTAGCAGTAGCAAATAGCTTTTATTTAATATTTAATTTGATTACATTAATGTTATAAGTTGAGATTTACAAGAAATATTTTAACTGCTACTGTGTAAAAGGAATACTGCTGTAAAAAAAGCACCTTATTTGTTTAAAGTGTTTGCAAACCAAATGTTATTGCACTTTTGTTCATATAACAGTACTTTTAAAGGGGTCATATGATGCTGCTAAAAAGAACAGTATTTGGTGTAATGAAATGTGTTTATGCGGTTGAAGGTTAAAAAACACATTATTTTCCACATACTGTACATTATTGTTTCTCCTCTATGCCCCGCCTTTCTGAAACGCGTCGATTTTTACAAAGCTCTGCGGATCTGAAAAGCGAGGTGTGCTCTGATTTTCCAGCTATCCAGTGCTTTGTGATTGCCCGAATACCTCAAGCGAGTGACGGAAATATTACGCCCCTCACCATACTGTGCTGCCCTGTGTCCCGGAGCGACGAGACGAACACATTAAAACTCATTATAAACGAGGCGTTTGTTGCATCCAGTTGGGACATAATTACTTATTATAATGACTTGTACTGTCTTTTTTTACGCATTGCATCGCGCCGCGTAAACATAAAACAATGTCTGCATTTGTGATCAGAGAAACGACAAACAAGCGCTACTCTACACTGCCCAAAACTCGTGTTTGAATCATCAGTGGCAAATCCTTTAAATAAGTAAACGTACTTACAGGTTGTGAGTCAGAACAGCCGGCATTGTAGTCTACTCTCCCAGGTTCAGTAAACAGTCCTCCATAAAATGCTCTGCATACATCTGAATATTTTGGTTGAAGTGTTCTGGAACAGTGTTGTAACTACAACTTACCACTGATTTCTAGTCGGGTCCTCTTTTGGAAGACCAAACAAAGGTAGTTTCGCTTTCCAACGAAACACACAGCGGTCTTCACGACATGGCGGCGGCAGCAACAACAATACTACAATGAGAATAAAAGTTACACCTTCTTTCTTTGCATGAACATTTGGTCGGCGTTATGCAAATCTTCCCACACAGTGACGTAGACATGTGGGGGCGTGTTAGAACGAGCCATTTTAGGTAGGTGTGGCAGAGTCTTAACTTCTTATTCTTTTGATAATATCTCTTTGGTTTGAGACTTTAGTCTTCGCAACTTCAGGAATCTTATCTATTCATAACACTTGTAACACTCCAAAGAGAAAGGACACCTTGAAATCGCATCATATGACCCCTTAAAAAAAAATGCACACTTACATACTTTTGAATTTCATTACTGAATGTTGTGCATAGTGCGATTAATCGCAGAAAATCATGCGATTAATCGCGATAAAAATTTGAATCCCAATATATATATAGGGCTGGGTGATAATTCGATAACGTTAATTATCGCGATTATAATTTTTCTCGATAAAACGATATGAAGTATTCGATATAATGTTTATGCTCCAAAAGCGGAATTCAAAACTGCCCGCGGCGGCGCGACTCGCTAGAGCAGATCTTTACTCGTCCGACGCGAGCACTAAACAGGCTGTGAGATCCAGTGCTGATTCAGCCAGAACACAATTGACTCCGTGATTAAACCTAGTTTAAACAAACCGGAGAAAACACTGTGTGCACGAGAAGTCGAAGGCTTTGCAATCTACACATCGCCATCATTTACCATAAAGTTATATTTTTACCATGGCATTGAGGTGCTATATGTGTGGTTTTAACTGTGTTTATCATGATTTAAATGTATGCTACTATGGGAGACCAATGCTTAGTAAAAAATTAATAAATAAAAACACGTAAAATTAAATGTAACCATATAAAACTGAGGTTGCTACCATTTTTACAGCTGTTACTGATTTTGATAATGAACAAAAATGTACCTCTGCATCCTAACTCAAGCTACTATCAAATGTGCATTTCTAAGAGACAAAACAGTGATATTATTATTAATATTATCAGGCAACCCAAACCCGTTTCTTGATTTGAAACAATAGCACTCATTGGGACATGCAGAAACTAAGAAATACATTTTTCTATTTAGATATTTATTTTGTTAAGGAAAATTAATGGTCTGGTTTCTACAACTTTCACTTTGGAGCAAAAATCTGGCTTTAAACTTGAAAGAAATAAAGATTTGACATTTATCGTGATAATTATCGATATTGACATATGAAAAATCGAATATCGCGTTATTTAACAAGGTATTGCATATCGCATTTTTCTTCAATATCACACAGCCCTAATCAGTTGTTTTGTGCAAAAAATGCAAGATACTTTTTGTTAAATTTCCAGCAAAAATAACTCTTTAGACACATTAACTGTGGTGGACTTCTTATATGTGTGTGGTTTTCCCAGTCTTAGTGTTGTGTTTGGATCAGTGTTGGGTGTAACTAATTACCAAGTAAAGTAAGGGATTACTCTTTATTTTTTCTCTAATTTAATTACAGTTACTTCTTATGTAATTGAACTCAATACTGTTAAGAAAGAGTTAGAACATTTATACACAATGCAATAGTGGATTTAACATCAACATTTAAAGTCTAACCTTAAAATGCATGCTTTTTATGCACCCTTCTCACTTGAAATACTTTGGTGAGTTAATAACACTTAAGTATTGACTCACTATTAACTAGTTTTTATTAGTATGAATATTACTGGGATATTGGCTGTTTATTATTACTTAAAGCACATATTAATGTATAATTCTGCAAGACCTTATTCTAAATCCTTAATCCTGCCCAATTCTTGAACTTAACAACTACTTTACTAAGTATTAATAAGCAGTAATTAGGAGTATTTTGAGGCAAAATCATAGTTAATCGTGAGAATTGGACCCTAATCTAAAGGTACTTGAAATAATTAAAAGAACCGTTTCATGTCTATCCGTGTATCATTAACTCGTCAAGGTTGATATAGGATTTAGAAAGTAATTAGTGACGAGTAATTAAATACTTTCTGGAGAGAGTACAGAACAGTTTCTGGACATTTGTACAGTAATCTAATTACACTGTTGAAGATTTTTAGATGAGCTTCTCCAACACTGATTTGGATTGTGTTGTGATGAATGGATTGTGTGCTCTTGCAGGTTTCAGGTCAGCTGGATTTGTCGTATAAAGTCCATCACACGAGGCTTTTCTCCCCGTTGTGGCCCAGCAGCCTCGGCATCACTGACGGCTGTCAGTACAGGTCTGACACACAGACCGCAGCTTCAGGTCAGCTCAACAGTTCACTAATCGCTCTGGATTCCCAGCATGCATGTGTTTAGCTCATAGCTGTATGTTTGCAGTAGACAATCGTCAGTACAGCGCTGAGTTTCTGTGTCAGCTGCGATACTGTCCGGCGGCGTGTGTGCGGCCCGCTGATCTGGAGCTCATGCCAGGAGTCACTGACAAAACACCAGGTGATAGACTTACTCTAGCTGTGCCTAAGCCTAGCTTTATCTCTTATCCGAAGATAAACAAAGGTTTGGAATGACAGAATCTTCATTTTTGGGAGAGCCATCCCTTTAATATTGCAAACAGCTGGTGCGACCCATAACTTCTCACACACTTCTGCATACGTCTGAGGTGTTGGCAATCATGTGTGCTCCCTGAAATATACTCTGTTTTTTACAGACCCAGAAGACATGGACATGTTTAGTTCAAGGTGAGTTAGCTGGTGTTCAGGAACAGAAGAGTCTGGTCCATTGAACTAACCATCATCCTCATCCATCAAGCAGAGAACTGGCTTTTCCCTGAAAGCTCAGTGATTATGTACATATATATAATAAACTATAAAATATATAGATTTTTTTTCACATCTAATCAAAAGTCTATAATAAGTAATGAAAGTGCGTAGTCTTGTAGCTTTGCCTTTTATTATTATTTCAAATGTGACCCTGGAGCACAAAACCAGTCATAAGGGTCAATTTTTGGAAACTGAGATGTATGCATCATCTGAAAGCTGAATAATAAGCTTTCAATTGATGTGTTTTTTTGTTAGGATCGGACAATATTTGAAAATCTGGAATCTGAGGGTGCAAAAAAATCTAAATATTGAGAAAATCATCTTTAAAGTTGTTCAAATGAAGTTCTTAGCAATGCATATTACTAATCAAACATTAAGTTTTGATATATTTACAGTAGGAGATTTACAAAATATCTTCATGGAACATGATCTTTACTTAATATCCTAATGATTTTTGGCATAAAGAAAAATTTATAATTTTGACCCATACATTGTATTTTTGGTTATTGCTACAAATATCCCCCAGCGACTCAACACTGCTTTTGTGCTGCAGGGACACATATACTTTATCAAGTAGTTGTTTTTTTTCATCTGGCAGCTGGTTGGTTTGCTTCACAGCTCAGAACTCCTTGTTGTGTGAGATATTAAGAGTCTGGAGATTCCTGACGAGGTTCCTGATGAAATCTGGTGTTTGGCAGGTTTGGACACGCATTGCATCACGCGCTGAGCCTGAGGTCAGCTTACAGTCCTGTCCAGCCCGACACGCAGACGGCTGTGGTCAGCTCTCTGAACTCTGAGGGAGGAGCGATGGTCGACTACATCTTCTTCTCCAGCCGCAGGACCGGCTCTGCTGCAGCTGAAGGTGATGCTCTGAGCTGATCAGCTCTTATCTCACATCTGACCATCTGCAAATATCTGCAGCGCCCCTTAAAATGCTGATTTGGTCCATCTCATCGTGACTGTTAAAGCAAACCAGTGTTATAGTGAACTAAAACTTAAATCATATAAACAATTTTGGTACTTGAAATAAAATATATGTGTCCCTGCAGCACAAAAGCAGTGTTAAGTCGCTGGGGGATATTTGTAGCAATAGCCAACAATACATTGTATGGGTCACAATTAAACATTTCTCTTTTATGCCAAAAGTCATTAGGCAAGGCATGTTTATTTATATAGTACATTTCATACACAGTGGTAATTCAAAATGCTTTACATAAAAGAAAAGAGATATAATCACAACAATAAACAAGGAATTTAAAAACTTTGAAAATTATTTAAAAAAAATGTATTTAAGATGTTTAAAATGAATTTAAGAAAACGATTATACATATAATATAGTGCAATCAGTTCGGACATCGCACAGTGCTCATTCAATAAATGCACAGCTAAACAGATGAGTTTTGAGTCTGCATTTAAATGTGACTAATGTTTTAGCACATCTGATCTCTTCTGGAAGCTGATTCCAACTGCGGGTGGCATAATAGCTAAAAGCAGACTCCCCTTGTTTTTGTGTGAACCCTTGGTATTTCTAACTGACTCGATCCTAATGCTCTGAGTGGTCTGTTAGGTTTATATTCAGTGAACATATCTGCTATATATTTAGGTCCTAGTCCATTGAGTGATTTATAAACGAGTAAAAGTCCTTTAAAATCAATCCTAAATATAACTGGAAGCCAGTGTAAGGACCTTAGGACTGGTGTGATATGCTCAGATTTTCTGGTTCTAGTCAGAATTCTGGCAGCAGGGTTCTGAATGAGCTGCAGCTGTCTAATGGTCTTCTTGGGAAGGCCGGTGAGGAGACCATTACAATTGTCCACCCTGCTGGTGATAAAGGCATTAACAAGTTTCTCCAAGTCTTGACTGGTAACAAAACCTCTAATTCTTGCAATGTTTTTGAGCTGATAGTATGCTGATTTAGTTACTGCTTTGACATGACTACTGAAACTAAGTTCTGTCTCCAGAATCACACCAATATTCTTGACTTGATTTTTAGTTGTTTTACCCCTAGAGTCAAGGTATGCATTCAGCTTGAGAACTTCATCTTGTTTCCAAATGCAATGACTTCGGTTTTTTTTTTGTTTAACTGAAGAAAGTTCTCGCACATCCAACTGTTGATTTCATCAATGCATTTGGCAGAGGGAGTCAATGGGGCTGTAGATATTTGGTGATAAGGCTAGTTAAATCTGGGTATCATCTGCATAGCTTTGATAGGCGATTTGGTTCTTTCTCATTTTTTGACTTAGTGGGAGCATATACAGGCTTAACAAGAGCGGTGCAAGAATTGAGCCGTGTGGGACTCCGCATGTCATGGACGTCCACATTAGACTTATGCTCTCCTATACTCACATAATAACCTCTCCCTTCTAAGTATGACCTGAACCATTTAATTACCATGCCAGAAAGCCCGACCAAGTTTTCCAGTCTCTCTAGTAGTATGTTATGATCGACAGTATCAAACGCAGCACTGAGATCTAGTAGTACCAGCACTGATAATCTGCCAGATTCAGAATTTAAGCGAATACCATTTATTATCTTAATGAGCGCTGTCTCTGTACTGTGATGTGGTCGGAAACCATATTGAAAATTGTCCAGGTATCCATTTGAGTTTAAGTAGTCGTTAAGATGACTTAAAACTATACCTTTTCAATAATCTTGCTTATAAAAGGTAGATTTGATATTGGTCTGTAGTTACTCAATATGGTGTTATCAAGATTGCTCTTTTTCAGAAGGGGTTTAACAACTGCAGTTTTCAGGGAGTTTGGAAAAGTCCCAGAAAGAAGTGAGGCGTTCACCACTTCTAAGAGATCTGCTTCCAAACAGTTAAGCTCCCTTTTGAAAAAATATGTGGGAAGTGTGTCAAGATAGCATGTTGACGATTTAAGGTGCTGTACTATTTCTTCCAAAATTTTGCTATCAATTTCTTCAAAAGCAGACATAGTATCTTCTTTTTTGATATTGTGGTCGAATATGTCTATCCTCTGCATAACTTGGGGATGTGCTAATCTCCTTCCTGATATTATTGATCTTCTCAGAAAAGAAGGAAGCAAACTCATTGCATTTGCTGTCAGAGAGCATTTCACTGGCAATCTGATTTGGGGGGTTTGTCAGTCTCTCAACAGTAGCAAAAAGAGTGCAAGTGTTGTTTAAGTTACTGTTTATAAGGTTTGAGAAGAATGTCTGTCTAGCTTTGCCTAGTTCCACATTGAAAGTACGAAGGCTGTCTTTATATATGCTATAGTGAATTTCAAGTTTCGTCTTCCGCCACATCCGCTCAGCTTTTCTGCATTGTCTTTTCATACTCTGAACTGCTTTTGATTTTCTCCAAGCTGATTTCTGTTTGCCAGTCTTCCTGCTGACTTTCAAAGGAGCATTGTCATCAATAACATTCGTACTTTTGAGTTAAAGGAATCAAGGAGAAGATCAACAGAGTCTGCAGAA
This sequence comes from Sinocyclocheilus anophthalmus, assembly GCA_018155175.1. Classification (NCBI taxonomy): domain Eukaryota; kingdom Metazoa; phylum Chordata; class Actinopteri; order Cypriniformes; family Cyprinidae; genus Sinocyclocheilus; species Sinocyclocheilus anophthalmus. Next base: position 932,077 of record JADLZN010005853.1, read on the forward strand.
ATGCTTGGTGTTTTAAGTAAAGTTCATGTTCCATGAAGATATTTTGTACATTTTTTACCGTAAATATATCAAAACTTCATGTTTGATTAGTAATATGCCTTGCTAAGAACTTCATTTGAACAACTATAAAGATGATTTTCTCAATATTTAGAAATTTTTTTTTGCACCCTCAGATTCCAGATTTTCAATATGGGCCCTTCTCCTACACAACCATACATCAATGGAAAGATTCTTTATCGCTTTAAATGACCTTATGCCTGGTTTGTGCGCCATGGTCACATTTATATTAAAATAAAAAGACACTTCATTTTTGATTCCAGTTAGTTAACAAGCTACATTTCTTATTTTCCCATTAGTTTAACTTAAATTACTAAAGAACTAACACCGGAAACATAAAAATTAATAAACTACATAGACATTAACAAAACAGCAAAACTGATAAAAATGAAAAAAAAAAAATATATATGTAAAATACAGTAAAATTTAAAAATATCAACAAAACTATAAAAGAGTTTTAATGATACTAAAATAACACCGAATCAAACATCATAATTCTCACATTATCTGTTAACAATATAGCAAAAAAAGCACATAGCTAAGGTCTCTAAATGATCAACATGATCAAACTTTGCTGTTAAATGTGTTCCTCAGCGGAGGAATGATCTTCACAAGCCTCCAGAACATCTCACATCTTCTGAGGAGCCTTTATTTCTTCAGCTCTCAATCACTGCATTATATGTTTGGAGCATTTCAATATCTTCTCACTGAGACAGATTACTGGAGATATAGAGCGACCGCTGATATTTAGATCACTTTATGTCAGTATCTGCTGCACTGTTATAAAGATCTCACTGATTTACATCACAAGCATCAGAATTTCAGAATCATTTTAAATATCAGAATTGCACATTTATGCTCAATTAAGCAGTTTTTTCCTCCATATTCTCACTATATCAGACTATATGAGCCATCAAAGCCTGACGGAGCACATCTGATACTCTGCAAATGTGTTGACAGAGAGCGCTGCGGGGTTGAAGCTGCTGGGTCGTTTGTCTCTGCTGTCTGCGGCTGATCTCTGGTCTCTGCGAGGACTTCCTAACGAAGCGTTCCCGTCTGATCATCTCAGTCTGATCGTCAAGCTTCAGCTTCCTCCCGTCTGACCCCAACATTTGACAAATGTAAGGATTGCTTGTCTTTATCATTTTCATTGCCTTACAATTGGATTGTGAAAGAAAAAAAAAATGTTTGGTCAGGTGAATATTTAGTTTTCTGTTCAGTAACAGAGCGAGTGTTTGCACGTGTGACATATTCTCCAGCGTGATGTTTGATGTGAGGAAATACCATGCACCGTTTATGATTGACATGTTCAAGATAATGTAATCAGAATGCACTTGCATGCATTTATTAGTTTTCAGTTTGTTTCTTTTGGTTTTGAATTTATATTTTGAACGGAGCTAAATAAATAACTACATGCATTGCTGTCGTTTTTGCTGATTGAACACACAAAAAGAAGAAAATGAAGAGCACAGCCACATGACGCTGTTATTGAAGGTCAGATGCACACTCCGTTATGGACATCTAATGACAGTCCTTCATTTGAAAGAATCTGAATGTGTTCTCTTGAAAACGGATGAGGGGTTTGTACATGCACGTCATATATCAAGCTTTACAGTACATTCATGAGAAAGTTGCTTTTTCTTCCATCTCGGTGAAATGAGGTTCGCAGAAGGTCAAAGTAATTCACAGCTAAAACCATGTTCATCCTCACTGCAAGAAAAGCTTGGCTGGAGCAAAAACACCAAAATGAATTAAAATATATATTTATAATCAAATTGAGTGTTAATAACTGGTAAAACTTTGCAGTAAGATCCTATGTGTTAATATTAGGTAACTACATTACTTAACATGAACTAAAAAAAAAAGCATCTGAAGCATTTCTTCATCGAGTTGTAATATTAAAATCAAAAGTTGTATCTCTTAGTATTAGTTAATGAAGCTGAACTACTGTACTTTTAACAAATGTTAACAAAGATGAATAAATACTTAATGCTTTAACATTATCAATGAGTAAATACTATTTAACTAATCAATCTTTATTGTAAAGTGGTAACATTGTTTTCTAAATGCATGCATTACATTAAAAAATGTAACATTGATGAATACGTTAGAAAAGACTTTCATAATCTTACTTTTGCATTGTTTTGCTATTTAACTATTTGTTGTTTACTATTTTTGTGATATGACCCTGCAGCACAAAAGCAGTGTTAAGTCGCTGGGGGATATTTGTAGCAATAGCCAACAATACATTGTATGGGTCACAATTATACATTTCTCTTTTATGCCAAAAATCATTAGGATATTAAGTAAAGATCATGTTCCATGAAGATATTTTGTAAGTTTCCTACTGTAAATATATCAAAACTTAATTTGTGATTAGTAATATGCATTGCTAAGAACTTCATTTGAACAACTTTAAAGATGATTTTCTCAATATTTAGATTTTTTTGCACCCTCAGATTCCAGATTTTCAAATATTCTCCGATCCTAACAAACCATACATCAATGAAAGATTATTTATTCAGCTTTCAGATGATGTATAATATTTTGTATGTTGTAGCACTTCAATCTGGAGTATAATGAGTAAGATGTCACACGACGGAAACATGTTTCTCGTTTGACAAAAACAAATTATAGGCAATTTATTGTACATTTCAGTTTCAAGTGTCACAAAAGAGCCAGTGAGGGTTTGAAAGACATTCAGTGCCGTGACGTCAAAGTGAAAAATCAACAATAGCAACATCTGTTAATCACACACAGTTAGTTAATCATGTGGCAGGATGCAGTTCTAATGAAGAACATTTAACAGCACCAGCATCAGTGTCTTCTGCTCACATCAGAATCACACTTGTGCACTTCATAGTGTTTCACAACAAGTGTGTTTGGCTTTAGTGTGTAAGTGTGTGTGTGTGTCTACTGTAGGAGAACATCTGCTAATGAAACAGACTGTTACACATCTATATCACGCTACTCCTAAAGTCAACATGAAATGATGCTCACGGTCACAACACATTACGAGGTATTCAACAGAGAAATCAATGACTGATAGTTGGTTGATCATTATGAGACCGTGACTTCAGAGGAGGAGCAAGTCCTATTTTGATGAAAGATTATGAAGACAAACATTTAGGCTATTTCTGTAGCATGTTATGCACTGATGAATTATTTAAGAGCAGGAACATGAATTCAAGTCAATTTCATGTTGACTTTAAAAACTTGGACGCGTGTAATTGAGCATCCTATCTTTTAAGAGTTAGAAAAATCTCAAAACCAACAGGGGCGCGGGCTGCATTCATAACTACTGAACCCTGTATATTCTGCAACATCATTTACATACACGCATGTCCACTAAAGTGGCCATTATAACATGATGATCAGTACTCGAGCCATCAGAAACACCAGACAGATTCACCAGTGGGAGTGCTTTTGCGCTTTCAAAGCCAAATATTTGCTCTATTGTAGTTCAGGTTGGAATCACTGGTGAAACCTGATGACTAAAGAAGAAAAGTTCAATGCTGTAAGTGTCGCTAAGCGCAAAAAGTGTGTCAGGGAGGATGAACTGCTCGTATTATTATAGATGTTATTACAACACTGCAAAAAAAAAAAAAAATTCTGTATTTTTGTCTTTTCTTCCAGTGCAAATATCTAAACATTCATATATCAAGATGCATGTACAGGGCTCGAAATTAACTTTTTTTACTTGGTAGCAAAGTTAGGAGCACCAACTACAAATTATATATTAACATATTTCATCTTTACATTCTTAACTTTAATGCAGATTTTAGATTGGTTAATATTAGCTGTTAATCACCCAGTCACTGCTTTCCGCTGTCAGGTAATATAATAATTCATATTAACCAATCAAAAATCTGCATTAAAGATAAGAATGTAAAGATTAAGTTATGTAACGTTTGATAGACCGGCAGACAGGTCACCGTATCAGCACACAGAAAGCGCATAACTGTGAACGTTTTTAGAGAAATGAAAACAGGTCGCACTACAACAATTATATGCACTCGCACAAATGCTCCCAAATATATTTTGAGGTCGCACAGATTAAATTATGGGAGCATATGCAACCAAAATGGTCCCAATTTCGAGCCTTGGTGTACTCTAGAAACTAAATGAAACTGAGTCTTGTTTTCTGAAAAATGCATCAAAATGAAGTGAGTTTGTTCAAAACAAACAAATATTTGCCAGCACGCTCAGAAAAATAAAATTAAAATTAAGAGCATGAAAATGTTCTTTCTTTTTTTTCTGTTTTCTATTAAAATTATCTAAACATTCTTCAATCAAGATACATTTACTAGAGGCTCAAAACAAGAAAACTAAACATTTGACCCCAGTGACAGATATTATTTATTGTTTTGAGCAAATACTTTTGCTTTGCTTTTTTTTTTCTTCAGAAAACAAGAATCAAAATCAAGCTGTTTTGCTTCTAAAGAAAAAGTATCTTGAATGATTTAGAAATGTTAAGACTATACTGGAAAACAAGGCAAAAATACTGAGCCAGAAAATCATTGCAGTCCAAAAACTGATCAAAGGCACCAATAAATGGACTACAGGCTATCCTCTACATCAGTGTCTAGTAGTGTTAAAGGTTAACTTGCACTGTATTTACAGATTAAATATGAAAATTTGCTCACAGCAGAATGAACAGCTGAGGCATAGTATTAAAATGAATATAAATATGATGCATTGTTCATAATGTGGCTATTCTACTAAATGAATGATTAGAGGAGGTGTTCGTGTCTACCCTTATAAGTGAACACATTCTCTGTGTAGTTCAAGTGAACACACATCTTCATCCTCTCATGGCTGCGTTTCAGTCTTTGTCTCGTGAATCTCAGACCCTGATCTGGTATCCGTTCACATCAGCCGCGGGCCCCGCCGGCCCGGACCGCTTCTCCACTGACGACCTGTGAAAACAGCACCACCTGTTGGTCAGATGTTGTGTTGTAACTGTATCAGTGTTGCGAATGATCTGTAAGTACCGTCTGTCGCTTTGGCTGTTCTTGCGCATCGGGCTGCCTGGGTTCCTCAGAGGAGATCCCATATCTTTCTTTCTGTCTTTAGACGGTGATGGTGGAGCAGCTTTACCGATCTGAAACACAGAGCTCAGTCAACCACTAAACACAATGCATGTGGTGTGATTATTAACATAAGACATATGAAATAATCTAATTATTTGAAATGGAACAGTTTATCGAACCTTTAAACAAAATATATATATTAAAAAATCCATATTCATTCATTTGAGACTGACTGATTTAAAAAAAGAAAAGAAAATTGCAATGCAAGTCACTTTGGATAAAACCATCTGCCAAATGCATAAATGTAAATGTTAAATGACTCATGGTGGCGTTTTTCAAAGAGGCTTTTATGAACAAAATATGCAAACAAAAATGATCAAAGAGGATCCCAGAAAAGCACATGAAAATGTGGGTACAAACAAAATGGCAGTGGGATGTCCTGGTTGTGTTTGGAAGGAGGTAGATTAGCACCAAATTAACCATTAGTGTGAAATGTTCATGCTACCTGGCAGATATCACTAAATAAGTGTTTTATTTTCATCTCTCGTCTAGTACTACTTGATTTTGGCGCTGCCCTTGACACCAAAGATCATGTCATTCTCTTGGACAGATAAGAGAATTACATTTAGACAAGCATTAAGATGTTTGTATGATCACCTGCCACTTTGTTTACAAGAGGAACAGTCAAATCTAACACAAACTGAGTATGGAATGCCACAAGGCTCTGTATTAGGTCCATTTTGCATTTACCCAAAATGTATTTTAAATGCTGGATGACAAGTCTTATCTAAAAGCTTTAAGCAACATGACACTAAATTCTAGGTGCTATTTTAAATACTGTTTGAAAACATGTTTGATTGATCAATTAAGCAGATGACAGGAAACTCTCTTTTACGATTTCCACAAATCTATTACAAACATGCTGGAGTTCACAGACATCATTCATCTGTGGATGTCACAGAACTTTTTACTACTAAATAAAGGTAAGACAGAGATACTTGTTTTCAGAAATTATTCAAAGATAGTCTTTTAGATCTAGACTTCATCAGTGAGGGCCAATTATCACGTCATTTAGTTATCATGTCTAACAACAGTCTCAGATTTAAAAACCAAAACAGCATAGTATCACCTTGCAATATCTCTAAAATGTGTTACTATTTTTCCTTCTCAAAACGTAAGGCTGGTAAAGTCACAAACTATCATTAGATTTTTAGGAATTAACTGGCAAGACAACTTGGAGAAGTGCGATAAAAGTGTTTTGCTGAAAGCATGTCATTTCTGCAACAAATTTCTCTGAAACAGGTCAGGCCAATTTTCTGTGAGCTATTCCTTATAAAATCACTGATAGCACCTTTGTTTCTGAGCAGCCAAGAACACACAATTTTGTACTGTCAGCAGTATTATGATTTAACCGTAGGCGTATCATCCGCACCTTCAACCTCATATCCCGAGTGTGTCTCTCCAACTCTTTCCTCAGCTCTTCTTTGGACAGCTTGTCCACGTCCAGCACCGAATGCTTCCACTCAATCTGCTCCACGCTGTGTGGGTCGTGTGACACATAATGACCGATCTTGACCTTGCACAGTGTGTGCCAGTATCTCCGATAGGCCACCTGGAACTCTTGAAGGAGGTCCGTGAGTGTTTTGTACTCCAGCGGTTTGTACATCAAGTCCTCGCGGCGGCTGATGCCCAGAGCACCAAAGCGGCCGCCGCTGTGGACACCCAGCACAATGTGACGGAAATGACTCCCTGAGAACTGTGTTTTAAAGCTGAGAGGAAACCGCTCGACGGTCGGCATGCTGTTGGTGAGGTAACTGAAGCGTCAGCTGTGTTAAGGGAGTCAATGGTAATATATTCAACAGACAGCTGTGTACATTATCAGCAAGTACAGGGGAAGTGTTAAAGTCAGCATGAAATGAAAATCTACTTTCTAAATGCATGCTATAGATGTCAATGTGAAAGATTTATCCATATGTTTCATAAAAAAATTAATAAAAGCCTACCATCAATGTCCAATTCCAAATTAATCAACATTTTAAGCTACTGTTTTCATATTTAAGAACGATCTAATCATCATCTCAGAATGTTTTCACTCCTTCTGTTTTATCTAGTTTAGTCTTTATTCTGCCAGTACCATTCAAGACTGTCTGACAGAGCACTTTTCTGGACCCAGCAGGCAATAATCTTTACAAATCTGTCTAAGCCCTTAATTCTGGACATCTCCAGGACACCCAAGAAATCCTCTTGTTGCCTACATCCTTCTTTCGGTCACTAAAATGTTTAGAAGATTACTGAAAGACTAAACTAGATTCTGAACTTATTTTGATCATCCAGTAACATAAGTTAATTTTAGACCCATCCCAAATCCTCCATTTATGCCAGATATTTTGGGTTTAGATCAGAATTTAGCCATAGCACAAAGACTGAACTTGTCATAAGTTAATTTTATCACCTGATTGGGGTTGCATCTCACTTCTAGTACTATTCAATCGCTGCCTTTGACACCAAAGATCATGCCATTCTCTTGGACAGATAAGAGTATTATATAAACATTTGTGAACAAGCATTACGATGTTTGTCTGATTGCTACCACTTTTTGTGAAAGATGAACTGTCAAAACTAACAAATTAAGTATGGAGTTCCACAAGGCTCAGTATTAGGTCCTCTGAAGTTTTTATTTTATGAAAAACTTTAATGGGGAACAACCAATTTGTTTCCATTGTTAAGCTTATGACAGCTCTATATTTACTACATACTCTGTATAGAAGTTAGTGGAGTGTATTTTGTATGATAAAACATAAACATTACTGTCCAAATGAAAAGAAAAAAAAAATCCGTAAGACTAGATAATTACAATGCATTACTTGCTGGATGTCCTTCAGTAATAAGATCAATTGGTTCAAAATGCTGCAGCAAAAGCTTCTACCAAAACCAAAATATAATTGGATAATTTCAATCTGATCTGAACAGTTTAAGCAGCACTTTCAGTCCAGATTGCTTTTGAATGTCACATCTGAAGCAGATGTTATTGAACAATGGAGAAATTCAAAGCTAGACTGAACCAACCACAAACACAACTCGTATGAGTGCAACTATTACACTTTTCATATGCACAAATGTATAAAAAAATGAATATGCTATTAAAATGTTAATATTTTCAATCCAGTTCAAGTGAAGGATACATCCCGAGGATAACGGCTTCCAAACATTTAATTGGTAGAGATTCTCTTGTCATTTCCTTGGCAATGTCCATCAATCTGAAAAACACATTGTAGGTAATAATGCAATAAGAGTCTGTATGCAAGTGAGCCTGAAATATTTTTACAAGATGAAAATGAAAATGAATGAAAAGTATTCTGAAAAATATTCTCCTAATAAGGTCTATTAATAATAATCAAAAGTACTGAATATAGTAAGCTAACAGCACGACTTTGCTTTAATTGAAGGATACAGCTTTAAGAGAGGAGACAGCTAAGTGGACGGGTCTTACGCTGTGAGCGGCCTGCTCTTCTTGATCTCAAAAAACTGTGTTCCAGTGTGATTGTATCTGACAGACAATGTTAAGCACAGAACACTGTCAGGAGACAAACAATGCACTATATAACGTCATAAAGTATAAAGTCAACCACTACATCAAAGTTTACAGAAAATAACCTATATTATGAGTGAAATATATCATGAGAATTATTCTGAATATATATACAGAGAAAAATGTCATGTAACAAATCATTGTGACATACATTGGACCAAACCAACAGCACACACAATGTTTCATTGTTCTTGACATTTTCTGATATTTCAGCTGTCATCATCATCAATGTAACTCTTGTGGCCTAAATTCCATCTGCCTACAACATAACAATGAGCTGAAATCACTGATAAAATGTAATGGACAACAATCGCCAAACCCAAAGTCTTTGTTCACTGAAACCATGTGTGTTTCTGCTGTCAAATCTTGACTGATTTTGATCAAGTAAAGGTCAGAATAACATCAGTAATATCTCCAGATGAACACTTACTGAACTGAAGCAGCTCAGCTTTACTTGATTCTCCATCAATCATGTTTTAGAGTCTGAAATCTGATCCTCGGGATCTTTTGAGGAGCGTTTGTTTTCCAGAAGCTTTACTTTCACTGTTCCTCAGCGGAGGAATGATCAATAAACTATTCTATCAAAAAAAATCATGTTTTTTGAATCATGACTTCAAAAAACTTGAAATATAAGTTATATTTTATGTTTTTAGCTCAATGTTTTTTTTTTCTTTGTTCTTTTTGGAGTTTGGTAGCATAAACCATCATCCACTTTTAAAGGCACAATATGTAATTTTCACAGCTAGAGGGCGCGTATTCAAAAGAAACAAAGTCGTAGTTTGATGACGCCGTGACTGAGTGTGGAATCATGGGAGTTGTGGTCTTCATCTCCACAGCCGACGCAATCCGACGGGACGGCAGAAATCATGTTCCTGGATGAGCTAATGATTTATTAACGTAGTAGCATGAAGCAGGGTGAGGCTGAAAGCCGAAGCGAAACGAGGCGCTGAACGAGAGTGACACACGGCTGGAAAGCAGCGGAGCTTTTATTATGCCACAGTCGAGCGCTTCCGCTGCTTCCGGTCGTGCGTATGTGGGGTAAAGCAGCGGGGCTTTTATTATGCCACGGTCGAGCTCTTCCGCTGCTTCCGGTCGTGAGTATGTGTGGTAAAGCAGCGGAGCTTTTATTATGTTACAGTCGAGCGCTTCCGCTGCTTCCGCTGCTTCCGGTCGTGCGTATGTGGGTTAAAGCAGCGGAGCTTTTATTATGCCATAGTCGAGCGCTTCCGCTGCTTCCGGTAGTGTGTGTGTGGGGTAAAGCAGCGGGGCTTTTTTTATGCCACAGTCGAGCGCTTCCGCTGCTTCGGTGCTTACGGTCGTGGTATGTGGGTTTGGGTGTTTAAAAGCACCGGAGCTTTTATTATGCCACAGTCGACCGCTTCTGCTCTTTCCGGTCGTGTGTATGTGGGGGAAAGCAGCGGAGCTTTTATTATGCCACAGTCAGCTGCTTCCGCTCCTTCCGGTCGTGCATATGTCGGGTAAAGCAGCCGGGCTTTTATTATGCCACAGTCGAGCGCTTCCACTGCTTCCGGTCGTGCGTATGTGGGGTAAAGCAGCTGAGTTTTTATTATGCCACAGTCGAGTGCTTCCGTTGCTTTCGGTCGTGTGTATGTGGGGTAAAGCAGCGGAGCTTTTATGCCACAGTCGAGCGCTTCCGCTGCTTTCCGGTCGTGCGTATGTGGGGTAAAGCAGCGGAGCTTTTATTATGCCACAGTCGAGCGCTTCGGCTGCTTCCGGTCGTGCGTGTGTGGGTTAAAGCAGCGGAGCTTTTATTATGCCATAGTCGAGCGCTTCCGCTGCTTCCGGTAGTGTGTGTGTGGGGTAAAGCAGCGGGGCTTTTTTTATGCCACAGTCGAGCGCTTCTGCTGCTTCTGGTTGTGCGTATGTGGGGTAAAGCAGCTGAGTTTTTATTATGCCACAGTCGAGTGCTTCTGCTGCTTCCGGTCGTGCGTGTGTGGGTTAAAGCAGCGGAGCTTTTATTATGCCTCAGTCGAGCGCTTCCGCTGCTTCTGGTCTTGTGTATGTGGGGTAAAGCAGCGGAGATTTTATTATGCCACACCCGTCGAGCGCTTCATGCTTCTTCGGTCGACGTATGTGGGGTAAGCAGCGGAGCTTTTTAGTAGCCACAGTTGCCACTTCCGCTGTTCCGGCGTGCGTATGTGGGGAAAAAAACGCAGCGGAGCTTTTATTATGGGCCACGTCCACGGTCCAATGCTTTGGCGTGCGTGTGTGGGGTGTAAAAGCAGCGGAGCTTAGCTTTTATTATGCCCGTCGACCGTATTCGCGCTTCGGTCGTGGTATGTGGGGGTAACGCAGCGGCGGTTTATTAGCACCACAGTTAGAGCTCGTCCGATGCTTCCGGTGTGCGTACGTGGGGTAAAGCCGCGGACGCTTTATTATGCCACAAGTCCGAGCGCTTCGTGCTCATGTCGTGGCGTATGTGGGGTTAAAGCAGCGGGGCTTTTATATGCCACAGTCGAGGCGCTTCGTCTTCCGGCCGGTGTATGTGGGGTAAAGCGCGGGGCTTTGATTTATGACACAGTCGAGCTATTACGTTGCTTCGGGTCGTGATATGTGGGGGTTAAAGCAGCGGAAGCTTTTATTAGCCCACGTCGAGTGCTTTCCGCTGCTCCGGTCATGTTGAATGTGGGTAAGCAGCGGGGGCTTTATTATGCCACAGTCAAGCGCTTCTGCTGCTTCCGGTCATGTGTATGTGGGGTAAAGCAGCAGAGCTTCTATTATGCCACAGTCGACCGCTTCCGATCCTTCCGGTCGTGTGTATGAGGGGTAAAGCAGCGGAGCTGTATTATGCCACAGTCGAGCGCTTTCGCTGCTTCCGGTCGTGTGTATGTGGGGTTAAGCAGTGGGGCTTTTATTATGCCACAGTCGAGAGCTTCCGCTGCTTCCGGTCGTGTGTATGTGGGGTAAAGCAGCGGAGCTTTTATTATGCCACAGTAGAGCGCTTCCACTGCTTCCGGTCGTGCGTATGTGGGCTAAAGCAGCGGAGCTTTTTTTATGCCACAGTCGAGCGCTTCCGCTGCTTTCCGGTCGTGCGTATGTGGGGTAAAGAAGCGGAGCTTTTATTATGCCACAGTCAACAGCTTCCGCTCCTTCCGGTCGTGCGTACGTGGGGTAAAGCAGCGGAGCTTTTATTATGCCACAGTCGAGCGCTTCTGGTCATGTGTATGTGGGGTAAAGCAGCACCATTTTATTCATGCCACAGTTTGACACTTCCGCTGCTACGGTGGCGTTATGTGGGTGTTAAAGAAGCGGAGCTTTATTATGCCAACAGTGAAACCCTTCGCTGCTTACGGGCGTGCGTCTGGGGTAAAGAAGCGGAGCTTTTATTATGCCACAGTCGACCGATTCCGTTGCTTCCGGTCGTGCGTATGTGGGGTATAGCAGCGGGGCTTTTATTATGCCACACTTTAGCGCTTCCGCTGCTTCCGTTCGTGCGTATGTGGGGTAAAGCAGCGTGGCTTTTATTATGCCACAGTCGACCGCATCCGCTACTTCCGGTCGTGCGTATGTGGGGTAAAACAGCGGAGCTTTTATTATGCCACAGTCGACGCTTCCGCTCCTTCCGGTCGTGCGTACGTGGGGTAAAGCAGCGGGGCTTTTATTATGCCACAGTCGAGTGCTTCCGCTGCTTCCGGTCATGTGTATGTGGGGTAAAGCAGCGGGGCTTGTATTATGCCACAGTCGAGCGCTTCCGATACTTCCGGTCGTGCGTATGTGGGGTAAAACAGCGGAGCTTTTATTACGCCACAGTCGAACGCTTCCGCTGCTTCCGGTCGTGTGTATGTGGGGTAAAGCAGCGGGGCTTTTATTATGCCACAGTCGACTGCTTCCGCTGCTTCCGGTCGTGCGTATGTGGGGAAAGCAGCGGAGCTTTTATTATGCCCCAGTCGACCACTTCTGCTTCTTCCGGTCATGCGTATGTGGGGTAAAACAGCGGAGCTTTTATTACGCCACAGTCTACCGCTTCCGCTCCTTCCGGTCGTGCGTATGTTGGGTAAAGCAGCGCTGTTTTATCATACTAGTTACATTTGAAAGTTCTGTTATAATGCAACTCTGTGCGGTCGTCACCGGTCTATTAAAACACACAACATATTAAAGCGTCTTTGCTGTTTCAATGTTTTCTTCAAAACAAAACCGGAAATCGAGGGGTTATGACGTCATTGGCAGGCGACACAATGACTCTATAGACATGCTCCGTGTTACTAGCTAAAATTGCTTATTTCTCTGGATTTAAACATTCTTCGAAACATTGGGGATAATGTAAGTACACAAGTCAGCAAAATATATAACACTGTTCTAGTGGTTTTTGGATATTTTAATAAAAAAATCTTACATATTGTGCCTTTAAAATACAGATCTTGAGGTGAAACTATTTCTTAAATTATCTACAGCGTCAGTTCATGCTGACTGATTCCTGACCAGTGTGCATGATAGAGTCTGGACCAGTGTAATACTGCAGTAGTGAACTATTTACAGACATGTTATAAAGTTCATACAGCAACAATATGAAAACGGCTGATTGAGGGACATAAAGTGACTGTAAATTGTGGCAAGAGGAGCAACGTCAGCACATCGATGTCCCTCCTGAAAGACGAGTGTGAAAGGATACTGCAAGTCCCTGATGTATCTCTGTATGGCTTCCAGGCGCTGGGGAATACTGCTGTTGGGCTGGAATGTAGGCACACTTGGTACTGGAATCTACAGGGTTAAAGAAGAGTTAACAGCTGGACAATGATATCACGCATGTGTTAGGATAGGACAATATTTGGCTGAGATACAACTACTTGAAAATCTGGAATCTGAGGGTGCAAAAAAATCTAAATACTGAGAAAATCATCTTTAAAGTTGTCCAAATGAAGTTCTTAGCAATGCATATTACTAATCAAGCATTAAGTTTTGATATATTTACGGTAGGACATTTACAAAATATCTTCATGGAACATGATCTTTACTTAATATCCTAATGATTTTTTGGCATAAAAGAGAAATGTATAATTTTGACCCATACAATGTATTGTTGGCTATTGCTACAAATATCCCCCAGCGACTTAACACTGCTTTTGTGCTGCAGGGTCACATTATATCAGCCATTGAATCCACATCAGCTGAGCAGTAATGGTGACAGTGCGGTCTGGATCTGGGTTCAGATGAACTCACTGGATATTGATTAGATGCATCTGATCCGATCAGTCCACAAGGGACGAATTAAAGAAATAAAGCCAGTAAGACCGATGGAAAGCAGTCTACAAACTGCTGGGATATTACTGACACCACTAATAGAGTGCTGCAGGGATGAGGTCTTTTTATAGGCCAAAACCCGGACATGAGTTCTAATTTTAGCACTTCTGGTTCCATCATCGATTGGTTTTTTGAATGGGTTTTGGGTTAAATGCCTAATATAAGGCATTTGTGGTCAACATAAGCTCAAGATATTTTCATGTTTTATTCCACAACATTAAATACATAAGTAAAACCCCCTTGAGGTGGCTAACAAGTGTCTAAGTGGTACAAGAAGTTGTCAGGACATTAGTCTTCTACATAACATCAGTCTTGGACATTTACTTATATTTAGGCTTTAAAAATCTTCAAAAATGAAGATTATGATGAACAAACTTTTGTTGGCCGCTATACAAAAACACCTCATCTCTGCAGTGCTGTATTATGAACACAGTCTGAGAACACTAGTGGGAATGTTTCCATTTGTTTCCATCATTGTAAGATTTAGAATAGGATCATGAATGTCTTAATATTTGTTGTCTCTCTTTTGCTTCAATGACAGCAGCACTGGAGCTTCTTACGCAAAACCTGATCGTATCCTTTGTCTGAAATATTTCAAAAACCTTTTCCAAGTTTTTCAATGAGGTCTCAGACTTTCCATGTGTTGAGTGACAGCTCTGGTGTTGCCACGGTGACAGAAATCAGGAGCAAGTGCAGAGCGTTGTGTGTGAACATGATCTTACTGTAGCTCTAGACTAATTATCAACATGTGTTTACTCATCTCACTGCACACAGACACATTCAGTGCTCCTCACAATCAATAAAAACAGTCAAATGCAAACTCAGAATACTTACAAACCTGCAATAATTAAATATGTTAAATAACACAAATATATTTTATGTATTTAATCCCATTTTATTAACCAGTGTCTTTGCTACTGACCTTCGATGATCCAATTCAATCATACTAAGCAAAAATGACACGTTTGTGTTTCTGCTGAATAGTGTTGAACTTGCGTCACCTTCTTCATGAGATTAGTTTGAGCTGCGTCCTCTACTGTACAGAAGTGCATTTACATTTCCTTCAGCCTGAAATATATTCACTTCACTTCTGCTGTGAAAGGGCTTTTACAGCTTTTTATATTAACAACAAACAAGCAAGCCCCGCCCAGATTTAAAAAGTAACTCAAAAGTAACATAACGCATTGCTTTCCATAAAAAGTAACTAAGTAACGTAATTAGTTACTTTCTTTAGGGAGTAAAGCAATATTGTAACGCATTACTTTAAAAGTAACTTTTCCCAAGACCTACAGATCTATTTTCTTTATTAATACCCACGTTAAAAATAACTACCCTTTCATAATGTACTTAAAGTGCTCTATTTACGCGCACTAGTGTGCGATTGGTATGCTTAAAATGATTCTTTAGTACTTCCTAAGTTATTAAAAACATCTCAACTGTGCTATTTTGGGACACCGTGAATAAGCACTAAAATGTGTTACTATGTGTTACTATAGCACAGTTGAGATGTTTTGAAGTTTAACTTAGGAAGTACTAAAGAATCATTTTTAGCATACCAAGTCTAAAACTAGTGCGCGGAAATAGAGCACTTTAAAGGGTTAGTTCCCCCAAAAATGAAAATTAGCCCATGATTTACTCACCCTGAAGCCATTCTAGGTGTATATGACTTTTTTTTTTCAGACGAATCCAGTCGGAGTTATGTTAAAATTTGTCTTTGATCTTTCAAGCCGTTTAACGCCACTCAGCGGGTGTTGCATTGCTTATGTCCAAAAGAACTTAAATAAAAATCGCACATCCATAAAAAACCAGTGTCTCACACGGCTCCGGGCTGAACAAAGGCCTCCTTTGGTTAGGGGAGGGCGAACCCTGCGTTTTTTGTATGAAAAATATCCATATTCAAAACGTAAAAACACTTTAATCTAGCTTGCGCTCACTGTTGTACACAAAAGCATCTCAGGGCGGATGACGTAGGAAGTTGGCGTTGCGCATGCGCCGCTCAGAAGCGACGAACGCACAGGGGAGAGATCAAAACAAAACAACGGTCACTACTTAGAAGCACAAAACGAGGATTTGTAAAGAAGAATGTCGGAGGATTTCGATATAAGCCAAGAGGAGACTGGTTTTCCTTTGCTAAAGTAAGGAAACATTGCTTCCTTTGCTGCTGTTAACAAACGTTGGTTTTCACGAGACTCACCGGCGCATGCGCAGCGCTGACCTCATACCTCATCCGCCCGGAGCTGCTTCTGTGTACAACTGCTGGCGCAAGCTACATTAAAGTGATTATTAAGTATGGATATTTTTCTCACAAAAACGCATCGAGTCGCTACAGGAGGACTTTGTTCAGCCCCCGGAGCCGTGAGAGACACTTTCTGTTAATAGATGGGCGCTTTTTATTTGACTTCTTTTGGACTGATGCATGCAACACCCGCTGAGTGCCATTAAACAGCTTGGCTTTAAAAGTCATATACACCTAGGATGACTCAAAGGTGAGTAATTTGTGGGCTAATTTTCATTGTTGGGTGAACTAACGCTTTAAGTACATTATGGAAGTGTACTTGGGAAAGGCCCACCTGAAGAACATCCACTGGGTGTTTTGGCACATTTCTCGCTGTGAACGCTGTACCTTGGGGAGGTCGCCGGTTCCCCGTATCCTCCTGGCCACGGCTTCTCCATCCGGGTGTATGCGGGCGACGTGCCGCCACATCTGCTCCCAGGTCTCCTCGTTTATGGGCAGACCCCCCCTATTAATAATGAACGGGATCCCGCCATCCCTCGGATCTTCTCCTTCGTCCTCCTGCTCCTCGTCTCGCTCCTCGACTCCCTCCAGACTGAACGCAGTCCGCAGCATCCTCAGCCCGACAGAAGAGCACGGCTGACTCAAACAAGTCCTGATTCCCGGCTTCTTGTGGATGACTCTCCTCGGAGAGGAGCCGTGATGGACGGTCCCGCAGCAGGACACCGGCATGGACGGCCCACAACCCGGCCGGAGCTAGGAATTCTGGGACTTTCTTTAAAGCACGATTAAGAAATTGCTGTGGGCCCCTAGGAACCTCTGGGCCCCTTGTGACCTCTGGGTCCAGCAGCAGAGCTACGGCCCTCGGCGGGATGGCTGGGGTGTCCGGACACAATCTGGCCCCCAGCCACAACTCTGTCAACATATATCAACCAGCATACTAGTTCTGACAGCATGCAAAGCAAAACTTTAGTTGTGTATAAGCGCAGGAATCCAGCTATGAAGCCCCGTATCCTCTGCGCACAGCTTATGTGCTTACAGGCACACCACACTGACTCCCATCTGCTTTATACACAGACCAGCGTGTCAGACCAGACACAAACAGCATTTGATCTTAGATTAAAGATTGAAATGTAACACGCGACACGGAGAACACAGAAGGTATACGTGATGAAAACGAGCTGCTTCACAGACAATGAGGACCGCCGCTCCTCTGACGTCACCGGCACACCGGCCCCCGCGCGCGCTGTCGGTCACGTACTTAAACACGGTGCAATGCAGGACAGTGGTTTTCCGTGTCCAGCTTTATTTGGTTTCGGTGTAGGGTCCGAGCCATCGCCCTGCCGGATCACAGATCCCGTTATACGACGCTGATTGTGAAGCCCGATTCACGAGCGACTCGTTCTTATGAACTGAATCATTTAAAAGACTCGGTCGAATCGATTCGCGAAGCGTTTGGAGAACACCGGACTGTACGATGTTGTATTAGTCAGGGTAAATCTGAGATTGGAACAATATTATTATATCTGACAGCAATACAGTTAAGAAATAGCGTTATTTCAACGGGCTGTTAATTATTAGTGACGTCAGGTTATTAATAATAAAGTTTAATACACTATTTGACCCCGCTGTATAATCTAATAATAAACAATCAATGTTAAACAACAATTTCATGATAGAAAAGAAAGTAAAATTCCACGCGGAAACTTTGTAACGCTTCAGAGTGATGACTCGGTTGTGAATCAGTTCATTGAAACGAACCGTCCGAACGAACCGATTGGCTAAACTGATTCAGATTCTCTGGCGCTGAAGACGTGCTGGACTCTCCCAAAGCCCTGGTATGATGCGCATGCGCACAACGATCAGATTAGTGCTTGGCGAAGACATCTTCAATTAAAGTCCGTGAAATTAAATGTTCTTACTGGGATGTTACAGAGGATGAATGCATTAACATATTTATGGCTAACTGTAAGCAGGGCATACTCGACAATTAAATAACTATTGGTAGGTTTTCACAGAACACACACAAATGCATCACAGTTTTTGAGAAAAGCCACTGCAAAATAAATAATTTCAATCCTGGTGAGACTGACATTAGTGGCTTTTTAGAAAATAGTAAATAGAAGAATTCTTATCCCCCCTTCCACACAACAAGAACCACCCTCACCCCTCTCACCACAACACACACAAAAACACACTCTCACACACACACACGACACACACTCGCCACACTACATCACGCACACCCACACACACACACTCGCACCACACTCCCTCACAACACACACCACACACCCCTCGCACCCACCCTCCCCTCACAAAACACAAAAAAACACTCTCTCCTCACACACCACACACACGACAACCACTCGCCACCACTCACTCCACACCCAACCCCACACACACACACACACACACTCTCACTCACACACACACACACACACAAACTCTCTCTCTCACACACACACACACACACACACACACTCGCAAACACACCTCACTCACACACACACCACCCCACACCACCCAACACACTTCACCTACACACACACACAAACCCACTCTCTCTCCCACACCCACCCACACACACCCTCACAAAAAACACACACTTACTACAACACCCCCACCACCCTCTTTCTCTCTCTCCCCACAACCCCCACACACACACCACCACACAAAAACCTCTCACCTACACCCCAGAGCAACAACACACTCTCTCTCTCTCTCACACACACACACACACACACACACACACACACACACACACACACACACACACACACACACACACACACACACACACACACACAAAAAAACACACACCTTTAACACACCCCCACCACACACACACACCACTCACACACAAAAACCAACTTCCCTACACACACACCAACACACACACAAAAACACTCTCTCTCACACACACACACCTACACACACACAAAAACACACACTCTCACACACACACCACTGCAATTAAAGAAGTATAAACTACAAAATAAATACAATAACATTAAAAATTACCCCAACATCAGTGTGACATTTTGCCTCACCTCTTTTAATGAAAAATGTGCATCAGTCAGTGTCTGATATGAGTGTATGAAGCATAAAAACACCTCAAAAGCATGTCAATTATGTGACACAGTTTCAGAGTACAGAAATGAAAGAAAAACAAATGAAATAAATTTGTGAATAAAACACACACAAACAACGAAAACATTTGGTTGCACTTGCTTTAAAAACATGCAAAAGTGAAGGCAATACACCGGCAGAATGCAGTGACTACAGCAACACTGGAGCTCAGGCAGTTTCTGCAGTTTTCTCTGATCCGAAGCCGTCTGTCAAAGGACAGATACGAGTCTCAGAGATCTGTTCTGCGTTTTACCTTCGCTCCACAGATTTGCATAAACTTGGTGTCGTTCTCCAATATTTGGCAATATACATAAAACAGACAAGAATGCTAAAGAAATGAAAATACTAGAAATTCAGTAGTTTTGACACATGAAGTGTATGCACAACTTACTCTAATATAAATGTGACATTACTGCAAAACTTGTACACATAGACATTAGCATGCATATGAAAAGCAGAGAGCAGTGACGCAAACGAACCATGTTTTGGCTTCACATTCATACACGAAGTAGCTTTGAAGTGTTTATAAGAATCTTTGATTGAAACACATCGGCTGCATTAGACCTGCTTGCATAGGAAAGATAAAACCTGTGAGAATAACACGCAAAACACTGTACGAATGACATTAACACTGATACACTGAAGACAAACTAACATAGAGGCACTTTCAACTTTACAGTTTCATCTCATTATAAAAGAGCATCTGAAAACAAAATGTGACCCTGCAGCACAAAAGTCAAAATTATACATTTTTCTTTTATGCCAAAAATCATTAGGATATTAAGTAAAGATCATGTTCCATGAAGATATTTTGTACATCTCCTACCGTAAATATATCAAAACTTAATTTTTGATTAGTAATATGCATTGCTAAGAACTTCATTTGGACAACTTTAAAGATGATTTTCTCAATATTTAGATTTTTTTGCACCCTCAGATTCCAGATTTTCAAATATTGTCCTATCCTAACAAATTTGAAAAATTGACCCTTATGACTGGTTTTGTGCTCCAGGGTCACATATTGTGCTGAATGTTGAATATGAAAGCGTTAAACCCATGAGGACTGAAGTGAACCGTTTATGACACTTTTCTTACATTCGTTCTGGAGGGATTGTCTCGTGATTAAACTGACACTATTCAATGTTGTTCCCAGATAAAACACTCACTGTTTATGTCCATACACACAGCACTAAAAGATGCGGAGCGCTTTGGCTTGACATTAGCAGCATGAAAGAACTCGTACAGTCTTTGGTTATGAAAAGGCACTAATGATTTTGGCGAAACCCCCTCAATCTGTCTGGATTTAGCACGGAGCACACTCACTGCAAGCAGTATTAACAGGTTAGTCTGACTGATCTCTCACTTCTCCTGAAGGGCAGAGCGGTGGTTTTGACTGATGTCCTGGAGTCCAGCATCTGCTCTGAGGCTCTGAATGGCTCTCCACAGTCTCTCGTTCTCCTTCAGCTGATCGTTGAACTGACAGACATTTACAGAGAAACCAATCATGTCTAGTTAGCTTGAAAAAACACATTCAGCGGAGCACAAGGTTTGTGGAGTATTAAACCGCTAATGACACACTTCCAGATCCCTCCTTCAGTTGTTCATTACCAACACAACACTTAGTTATCTAATCAACCCTTTAAGCGATCGGTAGTTTAGCCAAATGTGAAGAATAGCTTTATACGAGATCAGGATGAGTTTGTTTCTTCATCAGGTTTGTAGAAATGTAGACAGCATCAGTGTCTCCAGCAAATGGGGCTCTGCCTTGTGAATGGGGGTGCACGTCAGAATGAGCGAGAGTCCAAAACAGCTGATTAAAACATCACAATAATCCACAGCACTCCAGACCATCAGTTAACATCTGGAGAAGACTAAAGCTGAAACATTAATTCCAGAAGGTAACGAGACGTTTTTAACGTTGACAAGGGACCATAGCGTTCATAATCCATAATAACTCTTCCTCCAGTGAAAAAGTGCATCTGCTGTTGTCTCTCGCATCAAAATCCAGCCACATATGTGTTTAGAGCTGTTTAAACGCTGCTTGATCTGTGCAGATTCTCTCCTGATTCAGACCAGACCACTGACTCACTGGAGGAAGAGTTATGGATTATGGACTCTATGTATTTGAGTTCAAAACATCTTAATGCTGGATTAGTTTCAGCTTTTGTCTTCTCCAGATGTTAACGGATGGACTGGAGTGCTGTGGATTATTGTGAAGTTTTTATCATCCGTTTGGACTCTCATTCTGACGGCACCATTCACTGCAGAGCATCCATTGCTGAGACACTGACGCAGTGACACATTTCTACAAATCTGAAGAAGATGTAATCTCGATGGCCCTGAGGGGGAGAACATTTTCAGCAGGATTTTCATTTGTCTAAACCAGTTGTTTTAAGTCGCGGCACCCTTTGGAGTAAATTTTAACAAAAATTTGTGGTGGCACCCTACAAATTAATTTTGTCGCACTACTGAATTATAACTGCGGAATGATACCTTGACAACAGTATAGATATTCTGGGTACAGCGGGACGGACAGAAATAACTTGTATTACAGATATTTTAATATACAAAAAGACACTTTAAATGACATTTTAAATGTAGGCTTGTCTACATATGTAAAACATCGTTTAATTACCATTATAACTAGCTTATCTCACAAATTGGGGCTCAATCAGAGTATTTTGATTTGACAGCTGGGTAATATCATTGCAGTAGCACGAGATAGCATGATTTCAAACTTTGAATTGAATCAAAAATGACAAGGAGGCAGTCAGTAATAAAATAAGAACAAATGAAATCACTAATGATGGCACAAATAAAAAATAACGAATTAAATAAATTGCTTAATTCCTCTTTAGTTTTTTCAGGAGGTAACAAGTAGGGCTATTAAGAAGATTTTTTTTTTTTTACCAGTTATCCAAATAATGTTTAGTCCTGGAAAGCTTTTATTATCAGAACACGTGAGCATAACATGCGGTCAGCAGTCAGTGTTTTCAGTCTAATAGTGCTCAGACAGATTTAACTCACCTGTTTCTGTAAGAGCTGCACTTGGGCGTCCTGACGGTTCACGGTTTCTCTGAGCTGTAAAATAAAACACAACTTCATCACGTTCAAATATGTCAGGCTAACTATCATACTCCTTGATTTTCACTTATTGTGTTAAACAAAAGTGTCAAAATGTCACAATACATTTTCATTTTGATTCTCTCTTATGGAAAAATAGTAATTCTATGGGATTTAACTTTTTCCCAAACTAATTTACTTACCTTTGTAAACCAAATGTCACATTCATAAATGCTACACTGTAAAAATGACCGTGAATTTAACGGTAAAAGACTGTAAAAATGCTACAGTAAAAGCCTGTTAAATGGTTAACGGTAAATTCCCCTACTGTATACGGTGAACAACTGTATTGGACATTACATGTAATGTTACGGTAGTATACCGTTTTTGGAAGTGAAACAGACCGTATAATTTACAGTGAATAACCGTAAATTGACATTCCCAGAATTCCCTGCGTTACATTTCAAATTTGATGTTTTTTGTTGAAATAACTATGTCTTTTTAGTTTTTTCTTATCAGTTTTGTATATTAGGGTTGTGTGTTACACCTAATGTTGTTAAATGAATGTTTATTGCATTATTTCAGTTTCATGTGTGTTACCATGATAGTGTTTAGTGTTTGTGTGAATGACTCTGTGTGCATCTTCTATATATGTTATTATTTATGGGCTTTGGTTCATCATGTGACTTTCTGCATTTGGTGGTTATCAGTGTATTACAGACGTGCAAAACAGATTTCAGTACTTCAGTAGGTTGGTATATTAACATTATATCAGTTAATGAAATTACGGTAATTAACTGTAAATCTAAGTTAAAACCTAAAACGTTGCTACCGTATGGTAAAATTCCGGCAACCGTTTTTTTACTGTAAATTTTACGGATTTTTTTTTACAGTTTGGCTTTTTAATACAAACATTTTAAAAACTGTAGTTTTGTTGACTGAAGTAAGGCTGTACATAGACAGTATTAAAGATGCTGTGAATAAGAAATCTATACATTTTAAACATTTGTGACCTCAACTAAGTATTTGATATTTGTATACCCAGTTGTACCCTTATTCTACTTTTTATATTATTAACCCTCCTGGCACTTTTTATTTATTTTTGTGTCCATTCAAATATGTTTGAGTCCGATTCTGATCCCAAATATATTCTACGAAGTCCTCAAATATTCAATGAATGAAGTTCTGGAGGACGCTTCGAGCTCTGAAACGTGCAGCCTGTATTTACAGCACACTTTATAGCCTCGTTCAGACTGTCAGCCCAAATCTGATTGAAATCCGATCGTATTTAAATAGTCTGAACGGCAACGAACAACATGAAATCCGCTCCTAGCATCATTCATATGTGGTTTGGAATCCTATTCACATCGCATTCCTGGAAATCCGTTTCAGTCCTAGCTTTTTCACGCCACGCAAAACGTCAGACGTTTCTGTAGAAAACATAATGAACGTCTTTGCAGAAACAAGCCTGTGTTGTTGTGAACTGCAAGTCAAGCGGAAAAAGACAACTCTTTGAGTTTTAAAACCAAGCGGAGACGGCAGCACAGAATAAAGACGCTCATTCCAGCGTTTCTTCCGCTGACGAAATCCAGAATAATAATAATCCAGCGTAATCATTAATCTTAGGTATTCCAGTATTTAATAACACGTTGTTTAAATCGAAAGTTGCAACTGTGTAGCTAACATGTACAAAGAGTTGCATTTTTTAACAAAGATTAATAACTTCTGTAGCAAATGTAGCTATTGCTGATTGTTAATGTTAATGCATTAATAAGGTTAACTAATTAGATCTTATCATAATTAGGTCTTTATAATTATTTAGCACTTTATTCCGTGTAAAACTTTATACATTTTTTATGTATTGAAAAAGTGTCATATCAAAAGTGATTATATGTCCACAGAAAGCACATTAAATGTAAGTAAAGTGTCTACTTTTAAGGTTTCAAATAAGTTTTGGGAGAATAAAATGTTACAATTTGGTTGAAATAATGTTACATTGTCATTCAGTGTAACACAATATATATGTAAGAATTCAAACAACATGCTTATTCTGACGTGTACATATTAAAATATATGAAAGAATAAGAGAGCATATTACATTTTATTGTGTTTTAAATGAGTAAAAAAATTATTACTGACAAATGGGCAAAACCTAGGATAGTGGCAAATTTTAAAAATGTAAAATTACAACTAATTAGTATTTGGGGTGTCTTTTAATGTGTCATAAATTGATTTTGGTTGTAAATACGCCTGACAAGATTGCTACACTGAATGACATTTTAGTGCGTCTCTTCTGTAAATCAGGGGAAAATGTGTGATATTTATTTTTTGCTCGGAAAAACAAAAACAAAATTGCAATTAAATTAAACAGAAAACTTTTTAAATTTTTTTGGAAAAACAACAACAATTTAAATCCGTATTACACTTATTGTTTTTATGCTTAAACCCTTTTTCGTCTTTGACCCATTAGCAATTAATCGCAACATGAAAACTTGATACCGGCAAACACGTGACAGATGAAAACAATCTCTGTGTCCAAAAATTCCTACTTGCTTTCTATTTAGTGTGCATCTATATCCCACGAGGCCATGGGAGAGGGTTTGTGAGTGACAGCGACGTGACACAAATGATAGGTCATGTGACAATGACAACACGACAGACGTAATATGTCCGGATCACATTCATACTATACAGAACATACTCTTTAACATTCGTGAGGTGCTGTAGTGCCTACTAGTATGTGATTTTGGACGCATCTAATGTGTGTTATAAGATCAGGCTCAAAATGTTAAGCATGTTTGAAATCCTGCAGCTGGATGGAATCACGGTCCGAATGAAAAAGGTCAGAGTTTGTGTCCATCAGGGGTTTTTTAGTATCATTGAGTAACAAAAGACACAGAATATCCAGTAATATGAATGATTTCGTCCTATATTTGATGGGGTTAGTCTTACTCTTCCAATACATAATTAGACAAATCTACCTGTTCATAACTGAATTAAAAAAAGTTACGAGCAGTCTTGAAGAAAAAAATGAGATGACTAACTTTTTAAGACTAGTCTAAACAGTTTATGCAACCGGGCCGGGACCCCGTTACCCTTTAAGACCCCCCCCCCCCCCCCCCCCCCCCCCCCCCCCATTCTTAGTGTCTTACGATCTTCAAAAAAAAAAAGTGAGTTGTCACTGAAAGGTGAGGAGTTTGCATCTATGTCAATCGCAACCTTGCTTCAGATATGTGCTAAAGCAGTGTGAAGCGTACGTTTGCCAGCTCGATGCTCGCGCCACAGCAGCTCTGCTCGGAGCGTCCCGTCTCCACGCCGTTCATCCGCTCGTAATCCACGCATGCAGCCGGCTGCAAAACAAACACAACACACGGCTCAGCCACGCAGCTCAGGGAGGCCCCGCCCACTCGTGAGGAAACCCCGCCCCCGTTAGGGTTAGAATGCAATCTGCGTACCATAAGGCTCTTTCCCGTGGCGGCGGCGGCGGCGGCGGTGGCTTTGATCTGGTCCAGCTCCTCGTAGGGCAGCGTGGCGCTCTCGGTGTAGGGCTTCGTCAGCGGCTCGATGGAGTCCTGGGAATCGTCGGGCATCGGGATGAACTCAGCATCCAGCAGCTCCTGCAGTCACACAGAAAGAGTTAGGGGTGTTTAAATTAATATTTGCAGCGATGCATCGCGATGCGGGCGCGGACGATTCTGCATCGACGCAGTAATAGACCATAATCGATTATAGCCAACTGACATCATATGCACTTTTTCAAACGCGCAGTATTAAATAATGCACCCACTCAATTTTTTTAAGTCCAAGATCGGGCACATTTTGGAAAACCAGCTTAGTGCGGGAAAAAAAACGTGTGCGCGCTAGAGAGAATTGTGGAGGCTTCATTGCACAGAATATGTGCTGTGAGATTTATTTCAGTGTTTTACTTTAGATATGCTTTCATGTCTGCCGTTTGGAAAGCAGTGCGTATTAGATTCACAAAACTCACGTACTGACAGACATTCACGTGTGCTTTGTGTTTGATGTCCTGAAGCTCGATCGCAGCTGCGGTTAAATGCACTTGCATCTCCGAATACTTTTATAATAGGAAACGATGTTTGTAGTTTCAGACCCGGACAAAACCATCTGAATATTTGTTATAAGCTGTGCAATTTTGGGAACGCAGCCTGCTACTCTCTATGAACGTCCTTAGTAAATAATCAAACAGCAATAAAGCTGAGGAAAAAAGAAAAACCCACTGCTATGATTGTCTGTAAACTTTTGGATATTTAAAGCACTCTCAGATAACAAAAGTCCTTTATGTTTATGACTTGTAATTGTAAAAAAAAACAAAGAGTTACTTTCAAGGCTTTGGTCAACTTTTGACCATGAAGTACCGAGTAGTGACCCAAAAATGAAGAGGACCAGAGGGTTAAGTAAAAAATTGAGAGGAACACAACACGTCATATGTTCTCTGTAAAAAACTGATGTTCTTAAGTATTTTCATCTTGTTTTCTACTACAAATATCTAAAAATTCTTAAATCAGGATACATTTTCTGGAGATACAACATGACATTGATGAGCCAGATTTACTAACATTTGGCACCAGTGCAAACCCTCTTTTGGCATTAAAGACTACCGTCAGGATTTACTAAAGACCAGACTTTGTACGTTAAGGGCTGAAAATGCTGACGTAACTCCATATTTATAAGTTTCCCTTTCTATCAACATTTATGTGAGGAGAGCATTTACATGAATCACACAACATGATTTGCTAAGGTTTGTGCTCGTCAAATTACTGGTGTTTGCACTATTATTTAACGCCCAAAAAAGCATGTTAACCCAGTTTGCGCTTGACATGACTGCAAATTGAAGACTTTCTGCTCTGACTTTAGATCTTTTTTATTTGTAAGGATGAATAAGGAACTCTTTAAGAGCCTCAGAAGGACGATGGGTGTTAAATCTGCGTTCACCTTCTGCAGCCATGAGGGGCAGGAGCTCTCGTTGGTCTTGCTGTCCATACAGAAGATGGGCGTCTCCAGACCTCTGTCGTCCATATCGGCCTCCACGGTTCGTCCCAGCATCCCCTCACGCAGCTCCGAGTCTGTGGCCGAGTCCGTCTCCAGATCTACGGAGGACGTGGAGCACTGACCTGTGCGACATTAACACACCATTACACACACTACAGACACTCACTCACTCCCCACCCCCCCAAAACCGAGAATCGCACACACAAGCACACTACTCGCTCGCTCACCTCACTCACCCTCATCTTCGCACACAACCACACTCACTCACTCACCAAATTACATTCCTCGCTCGCACACACTCTCAATCACTTCACTCACTCTGCCCCACTCCTCAACGCACCTCACTCACTCTCAACCTCTCACACCACACCCACAACCACACACTGTTCTCACCTCTGCACACCTCAACTCACTCACATCACTCACTCCATCACTCACTCACACACACACACACACACACACAAAACACACTCGGCACTACCGACACACACACGCTCGCTCACATCAACACCTAGGTCGCTCGCAGTCGACACAACACAAAAAACCCGCCGCACGCACGCAACTCTCACGACACACTCACCGCTCACTATCGCTCCTCACTCACCTCCACACTCTCCACACTCACACACTCACACACCTCCACATAACACACCCGCACCCACTCCCACACTCACACACTCACTTTCACTCACTCCTCACTCACTCACACACACACACACACCCACACAACCACGCCTCGCACACTTACAGACCACACACCCTCTCGCATCGCATCACTCCCATCCTCGCTCGCCTCGCGCAACGCCCGCACGCACCTCACCAGCCTCAACCTCACCCTCATTTTCGCCACTCACTCACTCACACACTCCCACACTCACACACTCACACACTCACACACTCACGCACACACACCCACACACACACCACACAACTCACTCCCGCACACTCACACACACACACACACGCGCGCTCACTCACACACACACCCACACACACACACTCACTCACTCCCTCCCACACACACACCCGCACACCCACACTACAGGACACACGCTCGCTCGCTCACTACAAGTATCGCACGCTTGCTCCTCACACACACACACTCCCTCGCTCCTCACTCACTCCCACCACACACACACACTCTCTCACACACCGCCCACACCTCACTCATCCATCACCCACACCCACACAACCACAACACACATACACCACACACACTCCTCACATCCTCACTCCAACACTCTCACACCCTCACCACTACATCTACACAACATCCGCTCGCTCACTCGCACGCTTGCTCCTCACACACACACAACTCCCTCGCCCTCACTCACTCACACACACACTCACACACTCACACACACACACACACTCACTCACACACTCACTCACACACACACATCACACACACACACCCGTGAATCACACGCACACCACTCACTCACTCGCTCACTACTTACAACAACCCCTCTCACCCGCACCCCGCACCTAGTGGTCCCTGCAAGCAACATTTCTCATTTTCATTTTGTTGATCGTGATGTACTAAATCCAAAACTGAATTAACATTTTTTAAAACTAGGCTATATAGACACAAAAAAAATTATAAAATTCAATAAAAAAAATTATAAAACTGACAAAAGGATGCAACAATATTACCAAAACTTAAAAAAAATGACATTTTAATGAAAACTTAAAATAATAAAAACTACAATAGAATCTTAATTCTACTAAAATAACACTGGTTCTTACACATGAATAAATGAAAAACAACAACTAAAATTTGATCTTACCACTTGCAATAGACAGTCCGCTGCTGTTTGAACGGATTGTTTTGGAGTTCAGGACTTTTTCTGTGAATAAACGTTAACAGAAATTTAGACTGCAAACATTTATATGCTCACTTAAATAGATAAATCAACTGCTGGCAAGATGGACTTTAATACAACTTAGCTGTCTATACAGTAGAAATGAGCTACAGGACAAGACAAAACAGAGAGAAAGGGCAGTGATGATTCCTTTCACCACAAAAATAGAGAAACTTCAACACCCATAATGCACTGGGCTTGATCCGGCTGGGACACAAAAAAGTGGAAGTTCAATCTGTAGTTTTGAAAAATTGACAATACAAGCTGGTTGAACATCAGCACACTTGTGGTTTAATTCCTCTCTCACTGACTGGTGCGCTACTGACCCATGATGAGGATGGTGTGCCAGCCTCTGCAGGACAGATCAGGCACGTGGTGCAGGGAACCGAAGATGGGCCGAGGAAGAGCGGGACAGACCTCAGAGCCGAAGCCTTTATCAGCAGGCATCCCCAGACGCCCGTTCCCTGCGTTCCCCCATGCGAAGATCTGATTATCTGAGGAAAACACAGACATCACAGCACTGCAGCCAACCTTTCACATTCATACATTCAGATACTTATAACAGAGATGCAAACAGGTAAGAGGGAAAAAGGTGAGATCATTGCACGGATCGGGGGCATGCTCCACACAGAATATTGTTTTTAAAGATATCTGCTTTACATGCTCATTTGTAGTTACTTTAAAGTATTTTTTATTACCTTATATGTCCAAAACTGTAATTTTTCACACACAAAAAAAAAAACATTTTTCTTGTTTTTTACAAAAATTGAGATTGAATATATCGCATGTTATAAAAGATGAAACGCTATGCAGTCTATTAAAGACAATATTGGCTGATTAGACGACAATGCTGACCTAAAATGCAAAATGTTTGCACTCTCTTCCCCGTTCCCACATCTCAGACCTCAATGCATCAAATATGACCCTTTTTTAGACATAGTTTTTGAAGTAAAGAGTAAAGAAAATACTATGCAAAACTTATTGAAACAACAGTTCTTTATTTACCCTTGTAAGGCCCCCTCATAACACCACTTTCTCACTGGATCTAAGCAAATCTCATAGGTGACCTATTTTGATCTAAAAATTGAGTTTGCATCCATGTTATAATATGTTGGTGAATAGACTATGTAATCTGGGAATGATGTGGTGATGAACACGTGACACAAATGAAAACCCTCTTGTATTTGATTGCAGCTCTGCTCCAGGATTATTATTGTTAACTGAAACCAAAATGTATAAAAAAATGTTTTGTAAATTGAAAAGAAACATGAAATATAATATATATATAATATTAGTAAAAATGAGAATGTTGCTTTGGCCGCTAACTGAACAAGTGTTTGTTACTGACTGGAATCATCAACTACAGCTGAACTAAACTCCACTGAATAAACCAAATTAAACCTAACGGTTAACATTTGCATTACTTTGTCTTGAGCAGATGCTTTTATCCAAAGTGACTTCCAATGAGGACAATGGAAGCAATCAAAATCACAAAAGAGCAATGATATGCAAGTGCAAATGACAAGTCTCAGTTAGACTAACGCATATATATAGCAAGGTTTTTTGTTTTTTTTTAATATATAATACAATAAAAAGTCAAACAGATAGAATAGAAAAAGCATATACAAGCGATGTAGAGGCTTTTTTTGCTTTTGTTCAATTTGTATAATAAATAAAAGAAAAGATAGACAGAATAGACCAGATAGAGAAACTATTTTTTAGTTTTTTTTAATTAATGTAACGACGCAGTTAGAAGATTAACTAGAGTGCAATCTAAAGGGGCACGTTTTATATATCTAAGATGTATATATATATATGATATAATATAATATATATATACGATAGATTAGAATAGAGATTGCTAGAGGTTTTAGAGGTCCAAAATAAAGATGCGAGATGTGTTTTAGAGTCGTTGCGTGTGTTTTTAGGACTCAGCTGCTCGGATTGAGTTGTGCAGGTCATTCCACCAGGAGGGAACAGTTAATGTAAAAGTCTGTGAAAGTGGTTTTGTGCTTCTTTGGGATGAACAATAAAGTGACGCTTACTTGCAGAACATAAGCTTCTAGAGGCACATAACTCTGAAGTAATGAATTTAGGTAAAGGGGTGAAGAGCCAGTGGTGGCTTTTTAGGCAAACATTTATGCCTTGAATTTTATGCGAGCAGCTTTTGGTAGCCAGTGCAAATTGATGAACAGTGGTGTGACATGCGTTCTTTTTGGCTCCTTAAAGATTAATCTTGCAGCAGCATTTTGGATTAATTGTAAAGGTTTGATAGAACCTGGAAGACCTGCCAAGAGAGCATTGCAATAGTCCAGCCTGGACAGAACCAGAGCTTGAACAAGGAGTTCAATTCAATTCAATTCAAGTTTATTTGTATAGTGCTTTTCACGATACAAATCATTGCAAAGCAATTTTACAGAAAATTATGTTTCTACAATATTTAGTGGTAGCTTTATCAGTGGTGACTGTCAGTTAATAAACACATGGCAGAAATGTACGGAAAAATCAAACAGACGATGAACACTATTAACAATTATTATATGATGCAATCAAACTTATAGCAAAATTTTGTAGTTCTGTATGTTGTTTCAGGGTTGGCATCATCTGAGGTCCTCTGAGGGGTTGGCATCATCTCTTCTCAGGTGTTCTGGATCCAGACTGACACTTGTGTAAGCATGAGTTGTGAAGCATGCTCCGAAAGAAAGGGCCTAATCTTCCTAATGTTGTATAAAGCAAATCTGCAGGACCGGGCAGTTTTAGCAATGTGGTCTGAGAAATTCAACTGATCATCAATCATCTCTCCAAGTTTTCTATCTGTTTTTGAAGGAGTTATGGTTGATGTGCCTACCTGAATGTGAAATTGTGATGAAACGATGGGTTTTGTTGGAACCAAAAACAGTTCTGTCTTGGCAAGGTTAAGTTGAAGATGATGGTCCTTCATCCAGCAAGAAATGTCTGTTAGACAAGCTGAGATGCGAGCAGCTATCATCGGATCATCAGGATGGAATGAGAGGTAGAGTTGAGTGTCATCAGCCTAGCAGTGATAAGAAAAGCCATGTTTCTAAATGACAGAAACTAATGATGCCATGTAGACAGAGAAGATAAATGGTCCAAGAACTGAGCCCTGAGGCAACCCATTAGCTATATGTTGCGACTTGGACACCTCAACCCTCCAAGATACCTTGAAGGACCTATCTGTAAGACTCAAACCACTGGCGTGCGGGTTCTTTTGAGAGTCTATTTGCCAATAGGGTTGACAGGAGGGTCTGGTGGTTAACTGTGTCAAAAGCAGCGGACAGATCCAGCAAGATAAGTATTGAAGATTTGGCCGCTCTTGCCAGTCTTAGGGCTTCAACAACTGAGAGCAAGGCAGTCTCGGTTGAATGTCCACTTCTGAAACCATACTGGTTGCTGTCCAGGAGGTTGTTCTGTGTGAGAATGGCTGAGACTTGGTTGAACACGACTCGTTCATGTGTTTTTGCAATGAAAGGTAGAAGGGAAACTGGTCTGTAGTTCTCTAAAAGAGTTGGGTTAAAAGTGGGTTTCTTAAGAAGTGGAGTTATACGAGCCTGTTTAAATGCTGAGGAAAAACAAACTCAGTGTGTTAATGATGTGAGTGAGTGCAGGTACAATTGCAGGAGAAATGGCTTGAAGGAGATGCGATGGAATAGGATCAAGCGAACAAGTAGTAGGATGATTAGAAAGGAAGAGTTTGGAGACTTTTGCCTCAGAGAGTGAAGAGAAGGATGAAAACAAGTGTATTGCTGGTAAGATGTGTTTGACAGTTTGTGGTGTGGAAAATTGTGCACTGAGGTTTATAATTTTATTAATGAAGAATGTGGCAAAGTCGTCAGCTGTTAGAGTTGATGAAGGAGGGGGAGGAGGAGGACAAAGGAGTGAGGAAAATGTTTTATAGAGCATGCGAGAGTTAGATGAATTGTTAATTTTATAACGCTAGTATGTGCTTTTAGCAGTGGAGATATTAGTAGAGAATGAAGAGAGGAGTGATCGATTTACATTAAGGTCAGTAGGATTTTGTGATTTGCACCATACTCTTTCTGCAGCTCTGAGATTAGAACGATACTCACGGAGAACATCAAACAGCCAAGCGGCAGAAGGGGTGGTACGGGCTGACCTGGAAGACAAGGTGCAGACAGTGTCTAAACAAGATGTAAGAGTGGAGCAAAAAGTATCAGTAGCACTAGCATCAAGAGATGATAACTGTTCTGGGGAAGGAAGCGAAGATGAAACCATAGCAGATAGCCGGGAGGGTGAGAGTGAGTGTAGGTTACGTCGAAAAGTGACATGTTTAGGGGTATGTGTTGTGTCAGGAACCAAGTTGAGGTTAAGACTGAGGAGGAAGTGATCCGAGGTGTGCAATGGAGTAACCAGCACATGATCAGTGGAACAGTGCCGTGTGTAAATAAGGTCCAGTTGGTTACCTGATTTGTGAGTAGCAGTAGTTAATACTCGCTTGAGATCAAAAAAGGCAAGCAGAGTGTGGAAGTCTGCATCCTGAGGTTTATCTGGTGGATGTTGAAGTCTCCAAGCATAACAGGGGAGTACCATCCTGAGGAAAGTTTGAGAGTAGCACATCTAATTAATCCGAGAAGTTACCTTGTGGTCCTGGGGGTTGATAAACAACTATAAAATGGATTTTAAAAAGGGTGGGTAATAGTGACTAATGATTCAAAGGCGCTGTTAATACCAGAGAAAGACGGTAAAGCATACATTTCCAATCATTAGAGATAACAACCAGTACCTCCACCTCTTCCATTCCAGACGGGGGATTGGAAAAAGAGAATTATTAGAAGTGCCTGCATGTGTAGCTTGTCCTCTGTTTGATCCAGGTCCTGTCAGTGGCCGGAGTTTAGTCCCTTGAATACTGCAATAATGTAGAAATCGCTTTGATTTACGCAGACTGCACTTCCAAGACCAATTAGATGTTCATTTAAATGGTGATATCATCTCATATATCACCGTAAATATGGAGTGCCACAAGGATCTGTCCTAGGTCCTCTGCTATTTTGGATATACATGTTGCCCCTTGGTAATACTATTAAAAAATACAGGATTAGTTTCCACTGTTATGCTCGATATCTCAGCAAGACCAGATGAAACTTCTAATTTATCTAAGCTAACAGAGTGTGTTAAAATTTAAAAGATTGGATGACCAATAATTTTCTCCTATTAAATTCTGATAAGACGAGATATTATGTATTGGACCAAAAGACAGTACACAGAATCTTGTGGATTTCAATTTGCAACTAGACGGATGTACTGTTACTTCATATACAGTCAAAAATATGGGTGTTATATTAACTTGTCTTTTGAAAATCATATTTGCCATGTTACAAAAACGGCTTTCTTCCATCTTAGAAACATTGCCAAGTTACGAAACATGTTACCTTTTTCTGATGCAGAAAAGCTAGTTCATGCATTCATGACCTCTATTGGACTATTGTAATGCACTGCTAGGTTGGTTGTCCTGCTTCTTCAATAAACAAGCTACAGGTAGTCTAAAATGCAGCGGCTAGAGTTCTTACCGGGTCAAGAAAATATGATCATATTATTCCAATTTTACAGTCTCTGCACTGGCTACCTATTAATCAGTTCCGTATCAGTTACAAAATATTAATTACTTGCCTATAAGGCCCTTAATGGGTTAACTCCTGCGTACCTAGCTAGTCTTCTACCATGCTACAATCCATCCCGCTCCCTAAGGTCACAAAACTCTGGACTTTTGGTAGTATCTATGATAGCAAAGTCCACTAAAGGAGGTAGAGCTTTTTTCGCATTTGGCTTCCAAACTCTGGAATAGCCTTCCTGATTACGTTCGGGGTTCAGACACACTCTCTTTGTTTAAATCTAGATTAAAGACACATCTCTTTGGCCAAGCATTCCAATAATGCATCTCATAATCTTGTACTGCAGTTATGATCAAATGCACATTATTATTCCTTAACTTGGGTTGAACAAATAATTTTTGCTTGATTGAAACAGCAGCTAAACACCGTGGGGCCCTAATTATGTCGCTATGTGTTTCCTCTGTTTCTGTGGGATGGACATCCCGTGTACTAGGATTACACACGCTTCAGTCTATGATCCATAACACCATGAGAAGCGATGATGCAACCTCCTCAGAGTACCCAGAATATGCCAACCCTGAAACAACTTCCATAACTACAATTTTGCATAGGTATTGATTGCATCATATAATATTGCGTTAATGTGATTCATCGTCGTGTTATTTACGTCTTTAATTTTGATTTTTCCGTACATTTCTGCATAATGTACAATTAAACTGACGTCACCACGGATAGCTACCACTTATGGCTGGCGGTTATAACCGGTTCATACAAAACCGGGGTTTTATTTTTACTTATGATATGTTTTTTTTAAATACCGCTACCGTGTGTTTAAATAATTTCGGAATGCGTTTGGGGGGTGGGGGTTCTGCTATCAACCATGGTGCAACGGGTGAGGGAACACTGTAATGTGTTACTAGCGTGAAAGCTCAGAACTGAAGCTGTAGAACTCAATAGACGGGATGACACTAGAATCCGCTCTTCCACCATTCCACCTACCTCCACAAATATCCGCCGCCTGCTGCCATCAGCTCCCGCGCTTTTCCATAGAATATATATACTGACAAACCTAGAAACTTTTTGGGATAAACCTTAGCTATGGTTCAGTTGGAAGATTTCTCCAGTGCTCTCCCGCGAACGCGAGGTCTGACTTTCCTTCCCGGAGAAAGTTCTCCTCTCTCAGGCGTCTGTCCTGTGCAGTGAGCGGCAGAGAAGCAGAGCATTCAGCCGACCACAGCCGACTCGTCAATAAATGAATACAAAACAGCGTTTCCTACCACCTGTCGCTTACTGATTGTTTGGAATTATAATATAAGCGTAGGTTTCGTCTATTATATCTGCATTTTTTTTAGTTTGTTACTCAGGCGCAGGTAGTGCGCTGCATGAGACAAAAAAGTATTATAGCCAAAACAACCGCATAGCCGCTTAACATGCATTTACTGTACATTCATGTTGATTTTATCAGACGATGCCGTGATTTATAAATGAGTGACTCCTGGTTAACGTGTATTAAAAGGGGTTGTGTTTAGTCATTATTTAGTGTGGTATTTTTTGAAAATATTCACTCATCATGATAGTAAAATAGGGCATTCTAAGTCAATCTACTGCAGTAGCCTATTACCTCTCTCAATCAGTAGAAAATGTGGTTTACACCCGGTCATGCACGGAAAAAATAAAAAATAAATACCGTCATGTACCGTGAAACCGAAATAATTTTGAAAAATACCGTGATATAAAATTTTTGTCATACCGCCCAAACGATTTTATCACTGACGTTTGTATCATGCAAAGCGCTATACAAATAAGTAGTGTATTAGTAGACTTAGGCAAAGTGCGCAGGTTGTTAGGATCGTGCTGCACAGTGTGTGATGCGTGTTTTGCGAGTGGTAGTGATAGTAGGGATCTGGAAACACATAGTAATAGTTAGTCATAAAAACTGAAACAGAAGTGAAGCAAGGTGTAGAAAAGACGATGAATCAAAAGCGATACTTATGTCCCTTGTCTGTGTCCCTGCACTGTGGAGTCGCATGGTCTTTACACTCTTCAGTCTACATAAGACCGCTGCTGCGGTATACTAACTCTTTTTTATACCCGCTTTGACGAAAAGGAATTGAAATTCATCTGACACCTTACTGTTAATCACAATACAAGGCTAAGCCATCGCACCTAACACTGCAGGTCGGCGATACGGACGAACCAATCAACTTCCGCCGTCTCAACACAGTAAACAAAACAAGTGTTTCCTAACAACGACAACTGCGCTAAACACTAATGAGACAAGAAATAAATACCTTTAAAACTAATAACAAAAATTATACTTTGAAAAACACTAAATACATTTTAAAACTATTTTGACTTTTCCAAAAATTAAAGTGAAAAATAAAAAAAATAAATAAAAAAGCTAATTCAAGTCGGCACTGATAGCTTCGTTAACATCAACGAACAATGAAAAATGCTTCTAAAGCATTTATTAATGTTAGTAAATATTAATTTTGACATTTAATAATACATTATTAAAACCAAAAGATAAACGTGAGCTGACATCAACTGTTATTAACTAACTTAACAGATCATAAAATCCCTGTAACAAATGTATTGCTCATTCTTAGTTAATGCATTAACTAACGCTCATCAAATCTGCATGTATAATAATTATAAAAGAGTGAGTAAAATGCAGTTTAAAATCAATGGAGTTTAGTGTGTCAAAGCAAAGCACATACAATTCTTTAAAAAAATAACAAAAATTTGCATGAAAACTGAAAATACACAAATAAAAGCTAAAGCAAAAAAATTATAAAAACTATAATAGTGCATAATACTAAAATATCACTCTGGATGATGCTTCCCCTTCTCTATCTGCTACAACTCAATTCATTTAGATTGTAAAGAAATTCATGTGTAAGGATAATTTAGATTAGCCTACAAAAGGGATTTTCAACAGAAGCCTTGAAATAAAGAGGTTTCACACAAACTCGTGCGCAAGAGTGTTTTTGAGCTCCTGCCACTCACCCTCGGTGGCGGCGATAGTGAAACCGTCTCCACAAGACACCTTGGTGACGAACTTTCCTCCGAAGGGCCCCACGAGGATCTGAACACCCTGGTGCTTCTTGAAGTCCTTCACTCCCAGCTGCCCGAATTTATTACAGCCGAAGGTCATCAGACGGCCGCGCTCTGCACAATCATTCACACACCATGAGCCTCAATCGTTAGAACATCAGCAGTAAAAGCAGCGGCGTGAGGCGAGATTAAACGCACCGTCTATAGCGGCGGTGTGCGTCTTTCCCGGAGCGATGAACTGGATCTTGAAGCGCGAGAGCTGCTTGACCAGCGTGAGGGTGGTGGTGTATGGGATCCCCTGATAACCCTGCACAACATGAGTCAGTGTAATGACAGTACGGCTGTCCATTTAACACAGTGATAGGACCCTAAAGTTTAAGATACGAGGGCGAAAACGCCCCTCTTATATTTATATATGATATAGTAATATAACACCAGCAAGAGTGCTGTTTTCCCCAATATCTGCACAAATGCAAATGTGATTGATTTGTACAACAGTTCAATAAACATGAAGTTAATATTGCGTACATTTAAGACGCGGTATTGTCAATATTAGGGCTGGGAAAATAAATCAATGCATCGCAAATCGAGAAATGACTCTGCATCGATTCCGAGATTTCCCGAATGCATCGCGATTCTTTCTGGAGTCGATTCTGAGTGTAGTTTTGAACAGCAGATAGCGCTGCATGCTTTATAAACCGCCGTACTCTGCTCGTTTCCAAATCCTTCCACACACTTGAACCTAAAATAATCATTCATAAAATTCGAAAAGGTTGATGCGAACCACAAAGGTGTTCACAGTGGGCTGTGTTTACATTAATCTCGCATCATTAAAGTATTCTGAGCCGAGGTGAAATTACAGACTCTTCAGCGCTCTGACAGCCACTCCGAATGAATCAGCTGTTTGAGTGAATTGGTTGAG
Source organism: Sinocyclocheilus anophthalmus (assembly GCA_018155175.1). Lineage (NCBI taxonomy): Eukaryota > Metazoa > Chordata > Actinopteri > Cypriniformes > Cyprinidae > Sinocyclocheilus > Sinocyclocheilus anophthalmus. The sequence continues at coordinate 970,885 of JADLZN010005853.1, forward strand.
TGAATGATTCAATGACTCACTCAATAAGTGACAGCGAATTGCCGACACCTACTAGCATTTTTAGTTTCATTTTTAGAGTGGCGATCATTTTTTAAAAAATCCTTTCATATTTCAATATTAATAAAAAAAAAATAATACCCATTTGATGGGTGAATCAAAATATTTCATTATAAAAAGCTACTTTTCTGTAAATGTCTATTCACTGTTTTTCTCATCTACCAGAACTTTAAACATATGTGGGGGGGGGGGGGGATTAATGTGTGATTAACTAGACTAATGAATCGGCACGTCATGTAATTATTGCGACAGCCAAAACTGACAGTTCAATCTTACTAGGTCACTAGGGTTCGGACGGGAGCTGCTGAATACTGCGCTACATGAGTTCACGAGTATGCTTGTCGCAGTACATACTTCCCCCGGGTGGTTTTTGATTCCAGTGATGCCTTGATTCAGACCCAGCTTGTTGAGCTCGTTGCTCCCGCAGGCTAAGACCTTTCCAAACTCGGTGAGGAAGAAGGTGCAGTCCCTGCCACAGTACACAGAGTCAATGACGGCACCTTTAGGAACCTCCACCTGCAGACGGGAACGAGGACATACAAACACACACACACACACAGACACAAACGCATGTACACTCACACGCACGCAACCACAACTCACAAACCACCACTTCACTCACTCACGCCGAACACAGAACAACAAAAAGGGGGGAAAAACCAACGGTGGGGGGGGGGGGGGAAACCAGACACACGCAAACACACACACACAGAGAGACAGACACACACGCATGCACACACACACACACACACGCACACACAGAGACAGACACACACGCACATGCACTTTCACACACTCACTCACGCACTCACTCACACAAACCACACACTCACACACACACACACCCACTCAGAGACGGGACACTCACCTCACTCCATCACATTCACCACACACACCCACGCGCACACACTCACTCACACACACACACACACACACACACACCCACGCGCACACACTCACTCACACACACACACACACACACACACACAGACAGACCACACACACACACACACACACATCAAGACACAACATACTCACGCATCAATAAGAATAGACACACACACACGCACACGCACGCACACACACACACACTCACTCACACACACACTCACACGCACACACCCTCACACTCGCACACACACACACGCACAAACGCAAACACACACACCCCCCCCCCCCCAAAAAACCCCCCCCAAATACGCGCACACACCACTCACACACAAAACACACACTCCAGAGACAGACACACACACTCAAGAGACAGACACACACACACGCACATGCACACACACTCACTCACACAGACACACACACACACACACACACACACACACACACACACACACACACTCACACATACTCACACACGCACACAAAGACAGACACACACACACACACACACACACACACACACACACACACACACACACACACACACACACACACACACACACACACACACACACACACACACACACACACACACACACGCCACACACAGAGACAGACACACATACGCACGCACACACACACTACTGCTCAATGATCTGTGCTGTTCAGGAGCTGATAGCAAAACCTGTTAGAGAGCTCTGTGGGACACTGGATTCTGAAGGCAAATATTTCAGTATAATAATGCTGAACTGTACAACTGATTGAGTAGTCATAAAATTACATTACATTTAGCAGACACTTTTATCCAAAGCGACTTACAAAAGAGGACAACGGAAGCAATGAAAATACACAAAAGAGCAATGACATGCAAGTACAAGCTGCATCTACATAAAATTGAAACTGAGTCAGTTTGCGCAAATTAATTTAATTTAATTAAAAGCAGTATATATATGGTATTTTAATAAAAGTAGTTTGTCTTTAAAACAGGAAAATGAATCAACCCCATGCATGACAGTTCCAGACCTGTCAACCTTGGAATTTATTTTTGAGTACCATCAGCGTGGGGTAAACAGTTTACAGCTTTCCGTAACTGTTTAGTTAATGTCTGCTATTTAGTTTTTTTTTAAAATGCCATTTAAAACTCCAGTACACTTCTGTATAGGGCTGGGTGATATGAGCAAAAATGAATATCTCGGTATTTTTTGGCTGATTTGCGGTATACGGTAGCCTATACATCTCGGTATTTTGTATTTGGATTAAACAAATAAAGTGAATGTAAGCATATAAGCATATATTATGTGCAAAAAAGGGTTTAAATCACATTACATTGTAACACTGTAACATTGCAATCTAAAAGCAAAAATAATCCTTTTAAAGCAGAAGGTAAAGTTACTAAACTAAAAATTAAAATAATAAATAGCACAGACTAATTGAGTATAAAGGCTATTTTGATTACCCCATTACACTTTACAGTTAGTGCAATCATACAAATACACTTACTACATGTAGGTTTAAAATTCTACATATGTCACATTTATTGTCCAACTACAGATATTTCAGCAAAATGTTGAGCTCTGTCTGTTTGGCGCGCTCGTTCTAAATGAAGTCCAAGTCTGTGAAGTTTAGCGGAGAATCACAAAAGCTCATGCACTTCTGACAGCAAAATGGAAATATTTCCATGGCTTTTTTAACATTTACAGATGGAGAATATACCTGTGAAATGTAAGTTATGCATTAAGGAAGACAGCACATCTCAAACACATTAAACAGTGCGTGCGTCTCTGTCAGCCTCACACGCAGTCTTTCTGTCAGAGCATCTGACGGGGCGAGCGCGAGCCGATTTGAACTGAAACTATAAACTATAGGCTACTAGGAGAGAAATAAAATGCAGAAATGATTTAAATGCAAAACCAAAAAAAACCACACCAGCTCAGGTACTGCCAGTTTCTATGGATGTTGATGTGACTTTGAATTCAAAACGAGTACCACATACCGGTCACATACTAAGATAAGTTCTTTGCTCACGGGCTGATGTTTATTCGATCAAACTACAGTTTAAACTAAAAACTAGTGAAATATTATTAGAATGTAAAAACAGTGTTTTCTAGTGAACTCTGTAAACTGTAATGTATTTCTGGAGTGAAGCTGTATTTTCAGCATCATTACTCCAGGCTTCAGTGTCTAATGGATCTTCAGAAATCAGTATAATATGATGATATGATGCTCGAGAAAACCATTTCTGAAATTAAACTTAACTAATTTAAAAAAAATAAATTAATAATTTTATTTAGCAAGGATGCATTAAGTTGATCAAAGGTGACAGTAAAGGCATTTATAAAGGGGGCGTAGGATTTCTATTCAACTAAACGCAGCCTTTTGACACTTTATCAAAGAATTCTTATTTCAGAAGCATAAAAAAAAATATTCATAATCATGCCAGATTTTGACGTCGTTTCACTTAAAAAGTGTAAATTGTAATGCTGTCATTGTCAATGTGTCTTGTATACACATGTACCATTTTCATCACGTTATTTTAATGGTCGATTCTCTGCGACAAATTCAGTTGTTAACATTAAGTACAACAATGAATAACACAAAGCAAATTTAGAATCTTAATGTAATTTCAACATTTACGAATAATTAGTAAAAGCAAAAAGTTGTTACTGTTAATATTAATTCATGACTTTAGCGGACCGAGCTCACAGCTGTATTTTATTAATAATGTTAACTAAGTGTGGGTGTGTGTGTGTGTGAGTTGTGTGTGGTGTGTGAGTGTGTGTGTGTGAGTATCTGTGTGTGTGTGTGTGTGTGTGAGTGTGAGTGTGGGTGTGTGAGAGAGAGAGTGTGTGTGGTGTGTGTGTGTGTGTGTTGAGGTGTGTGTGTGTGTGTGTGTGTGTGTGAGAGATTATGTGTGTGTGTGTGTGCGTGTGAGTGTGGGAGTGTGTTTGTGTGTGTGTGCGCGCGTGTGTGAACCTGTGTGGTGTGTGTGTGTTGTTGTGTGTGAGGTGTGTGTGTGTGTGATATTGTGTGCTGTGTGTGAGTGTGTGTGTGTGAGTATATGTGTGTGTGTGTGGTTGTGTGTGGAGTGGTGTGTGTGTGTGTGTGGTGTGTGTGTGTGAGGTATGTGTGTGTGAGGTGTGTGTGTGTGGTGTGTATGTGGGTGGGTGTGGGTGTGTGTGTGTGTGTGTGAGTGTGAGTGTGTGGTATGTGTGTGTGAGTGTGTGTGGGTGTGTGTGAGTGGGTGAGTGTGCGTTATATGGTGGTTGTGGTCTGTGGTGAGTGTGCGGTGTGTGTGTATGTGTGTGTGTGGTGTGTGTGTGTGTGAGTAGTGTGTGTGAGTGTGTGTGTGTGTGTATGTGTGAGAGAGAGAGTGTGTGTGAGAGTGTGAGTGTGTGTGTGTGTGTGGGAGTATATGTGAGTGAGTGAATGTGTGTGAGTATATGTGAGTGTGTGTGTGTGTGAGAGAGATAGTGTGTGTGTGTGTGTGAGTGTGTAGTGTGTGAGAAGATGTGGTTCGGGTTGTGTGTGAGTGTGCGTGTGTGTGTGTTTGTGTGTGTGTGTTTTGTGTTTGTGTGTGTGTGTTTGTTGTGTGTGTGTTGTGTGTGTGTGAGTGAGGTGTGGTGTGTGGTGTGTTGTGTTGTGTGTGTGTGTGTGTGAGTGTGGTGTGTGTGTGTGTGTGTGTGTGTGTGTGTGTGTGTGAGTGTGTGTGTGTGTGTGTGTGTGTGTGTGTGTGGGTGTGGTGTGTGTGTGAGTAGTGTGTGTGTGACGTGTGTGTGTGTGTGTGTGTGATATGTGTGTGTGTGTGTGTGTGAGTATATGGGTGGGTGTGTGTGTGTGCGTGGCGTGTGTGTTTGTGTGTGGGAGTATGTGGTGTGAGTGTGTGTGTGGTGTATGTGTGTGGAGTGTGTGTGGGGGTTTGTGGAGTGTGTGTGATGTGAGTGGTGTGTGGTGTGTGAGTATGTTGTGGTGGGTCTGTGTGTGGGCGTTGTGTGTGTGTGTGTGTGTGGTGGGTTGTGAGTGGTGTGTGTGTGGTGGAGGGTGTGTGTGTATGTGGTGTTGGGTGAGTATGTGATGTGAGTATGTGTGTTGTGAGAGGGAGTATATATGTGTGTGTGTGTGTGTGTGTGTGTGTGTGTGTGTGTGTGTGTGTGTGTGTGTGTGTGTGTGTGTGTGTGTGTGTGTGTGTGTGTGTGTGTGTGTTTGGATGTGTGTGTGTGTGTGTGTGAGGGGTTGTGTGTGGGTGTGTGTGTGTGTGGTGTGTGTGTGTGTGTGTGTGTTGTCTGGGTGTTTTCTTTTACATTTATAATGGTTATTTAAATATGCCAGATTTTATTTATTTTCATTTAAGGTTTATTTATTTTAGTACATCAAGTTAAATTAAGGCATTACACAACCTTACTGTAAAGTGTTAACAGTTAATTACAGTTAAAATGAAAACAAAAGCTATTCAAATAAAAGCGAACTTTCATATGTCATTAAAAAATATGAGTGCTATGAAGAAAGAAGGGTCTCTGACCTGCATTGGAGAGGAGAAATCATCCTCACAGTCCAGCCCGAGTCGACCTGCGGACGAAAGCAGACTCAGCCAAAGTCACTGGACGGCAAGCGTAACGGCTAATGCTAACGCTTCCACTTTGACAGTACGTGGGAAAGGAGACAATAGGCTGTTTTTTAAATGGATATCAATGGAGGAGAGGCTTCACTAAACAGCTTTTTAGAGGAAACAGCTCACACTGGAACTATTTTTAGAGTCTATATAGCTGTTTTATAAGAGAAGTCACTGACTTTTTGCGACAGGTGGGATTCAGGTTATGGCACTTCTCATTCATTCCTATGGGATCCGTAAACGACGATTGAGTGTCGCACAATTCAATGACGTCAAGGCTGCAATGTGATTGGTTATCAAGGCTTTCTCCAACAGTAAGTAATACAGACCCTCTCATCTCCTTTAGTAAGACAATCTCTTGCTGCGTCGCATACTATCCATCCTAAATACTATTCTAAAATAGAATTAGTATGTCCCAAATCATAGTATGTTGAAAAGAGAATGCCAAAGATTCCCGGATGGTCTACTACTAGAGATTACGATTCGAAGTGCAGATCGATGCACGCTCTAACGGCTAATATTGCCCACGGACGAGGACTCCATTAGAACTACAAACATGCACAACAAAAAAGTGTTTAAAAACTACAAACATGGCAGTTACGTGATACTGATAAATAATCAATGTCTACCCTGATTTTAAAAAAAATATTTATATTGCACCTGCAGCAACATTGTGAACTTTTATAATGATACGTTTGGTCATTAACTTTTAAATGCATCATTATGAGTTCTCGGCATGATAGGCCCGCGACTAGCAGATCAACGTGCCTCTTCATTTCTCTCCAATACGGTAGGAAATTCAATTAAACAAAATGTGAATTGTGTTAACTGTGATAAGATGATTGGATGCATGTAACTAAGCAACAGAGCGTCTGTTAAAGATGAAGTAGCATGTCCCAACGCTTGCCTACTATTCTGCTACATACTCAGAAGTCTGTACTTTTTCTTCACAAAAAGAGTACATACTTTTAGGGCGTAGTATAAGTAGGCGAACTGGGACGCGGCATTGAATCACAGGAAGTGCCTGCGGTCATGTGACAGGAAGTGCCCGTGGTCATGTGACCGCACTCACCGTGCTCTCCGCAGCCCCAGGAGTAGATGTCCCCGCTGCGGGCCAGCGCCACCACGTGATTGTCCCCGCAGGACACCTGACGCACCGGACGCTCCTGGAAGAAGTCCAGCAGAACCGGCTCCAGCACCTCCATGCCCAGCTCGTTCTCCACACCGATGCAGCCGTAGTAATCCGAGCCGAACATGTACATCTGATCCTCGTCTGCCGGAGGAACCGCGAAACACACGTCACACAAACACAGATCCTCCCGGGCTCCACTAATCACTTTATTTCACATTTGACTTGATATATGTGACCCTGCAGCACAAAAGCAGTGTTAAGTCGCTGGGGGATATTTGTAGCAATAGCCAACAATACATTGTATGGGTCACAATTATACATTTCTCGTTTATGCCAAAAAAAAAAATCATTAGGATATTAGATCATGTTCCATGAAGATTTTTGTAAATGTCCTACCGTAAATATACCAAAACTTAATTTTTAATTAGTGATATACATGGCTAAGAACTTAATTTGGACAACTTTAAAAATGATTTTCTCAATATTTAGATTTTTTGCACCCTCAGATTCCAGATTTTCAAATATTGTCCGATCCTAACAAACCATACATCAATGGAAAGCTTATTTATTCAGCTTTCAGATGATGAATAAATCTCAATTTAATCAAAAATGACCCTTATGACTGGTTTTGTGCTCCAGGGCACATTTAGATTTAATGCTCTTTAAAAGTTCTGTTTTGTTTATGTTTGTGAAAAGTATCATGTAAAATATTACAATGACGCATTTAAGTACCAGCTTACATTTAAAATAAAGACCAAAAAGAATACAGTATGGCTCACACACTTATCAAGCCTGCATTTATTTAATCAAAAATACAACAAAAACAGTAATATTGTGAAATATTATTAAACATCCATGAATGACATGAAGAAACTGAGACGGACTCAATCCAGAAGAACTGACGCTTCTAGAAACCTCCTGCGAAGCTCCTGAGAAACTATGAGCAAGAGTGCAAAAGCTGCTTTACACAAAGGATGCTCACAACAAATGTTGGTTTCATTTAGTTAACCGAAACATTATTTTTGAACAGACATCCTCATTTTAACACGCACGGTAGCTTTGAAGGAGGTTTCTCGAAGCCGTCAGTTCTTCTGGATGGAGTTATGTCTTGTTCTTCTGGTTTATCAATGGACTAAAGACAGACGGATGATGATCAGATCAGGTCTCGGTGTGCAGCACTAACATATATCTCACTGCATTATTACAATTAATGGCTAAATGAATGTTCGGAAATGTTAAAACTGTACTTATGACAACACTCCCAGCAAAACTAGAAATAAGTGGCTTAAAAATGTTTTAGCTGGTGGAAATACTGGTGCTCTAATCATTTGGGCCACAACCGATGTAGTGCGCCTCATATTTGTGGAAACTGTGGCATATTTTTTTTAGGATTCACAGATGAATAGAAAGTTGCAAAGAACAGCATTTATTTGCAGACAGGCTCTGAGGCGGTCCGCTCACCGGTGACGCAGGCGGTGAAGTCGGCTCCGCAGGACACCTGTTGGATGGCTTTGCCCTGCAGACGCTCCACTCTCCGCGGCTGGCGGTACGAGGCCTGGTCGCCGTGACCCAGCTGACCCACCATCTTGGCTCCTCCCTGAACGCTCTGCAGAAACAACACCAGCATCTCTTCAGCTCTGCCTGGAAACTGCCACGGTGACAATCTGTTGCATTTCATTTTTGGGAAATTTTGTCAGTTTAATTTTTAATTATTCTGCGATGCTTTTTAAAATATTTTTGTGCCTTTATTTTGAACGAACGTGATCAGGGCATGGTGCAGCTTGGACTCAAACCAGTGGTATTTTAGTATAATGAATAAAATGGAATAAAAATTGAAATAATGGAATAAAATTTAAAGGCATACAAAAAAGTAAAAATAAAGGAAAATCCATAAACCAAAATTATTAAACTGAACCAAAAATTAAGTGTAATAAATAAATACAAACGATATAAAACCACATATTAAATTACATAAATTAATAAAATAAAAATTAATAATTCAAATAAAGAAACTACTTTAGAATAAATGTCTTTAAAAATGGCTATATTGTTTTTATTATTATCATTTCGGTTTTAGTTATTTTAGCACATCAAGTTAAAATAATTAAATGTTAATTATAAAGCGGAGCGTTCCGGTGCTTGGCTCTGATTGGCTGAGCCGCGTTCGAAGCTGTTGTAAATGACGCTACAAAGTCACACACACCTTTGTTTACTTCTGTGTGTTGCTCGGCAACCACTTTGTAGCAACCACAACTGTTTCTGAGGAGCTACATTGTTTGGTGGAAGAATACTGTGTTTATTAATATCATTACACTTTATTTGCTCTGTTTTATTCTGTGAAACCTTACTACGTATATGTGAATAACCGTGTTTTATAAAAGCAATAATCCCTGTGAAGCCGTGGTTTACAGTGAATTTATAACAGCTAAGGGGGTTTTCGTGCCTAACAAAGCCCCTTAGCTGTTATAAATTCCCTGTAGACCACGGCTTCTTGGGGATTATTGCTTTAATGGCAACTAGCCTTTCATTTTATTTCAAGTAAGTTTAGTTTACTATTAGGGTTGGACCGATAGATGATGCCATCGCCCAACCCTATTGACTATAATAACCTTGACTCAAAGATATTTTTCACTTACTAATAAGCGGCATAGTAAAAAAAATACAATTAAAACACACCATCATTTTCTAGACTCAAACTGCTGTACATGGATTCAATTACTCTTTAGTTATGTTCCGTTTGAGATCTTTCTGCAGTATGACTACAGATGTGAGTGTGGCGTGTGATATTTACGGCCCAGGTGTACAGCTCCTTCTCGACGGTCACCACAGCGAAGTGTGTTTCTCCAGCGCAGACGTGCTGAGCGCTGCTGCCGCCCTTAAACGTGTCCAGCTTCTGAGGAGTGAACTTGCCTCCGCCCCAGAAATACACCTCCCGCGAGCGCGTCGTCACCACCGCCACCGGCGTCTCCGTCACCGTGCTCAACCTCAAACCACCAAACCACAACATTAACAGCAGACAGCAACTCCAGAAACACTGACGCTCTGCTGGGAACCACAGGACACCTACTTGGGTTTCTTGATGGCTGAATTAAGCGCCACCACCCTCTCCTCCAGCTCCCTAAAACCCACACACACACACACACACACACACACACACACAACACACATACACACACACTCACACAAACACCCACACACACACACACACACACACACATACACACACTAAAAACATACAGCATAAACGCAGCAGAAGGCACCGAAATCAAAATAAATAAAAAATGATAAAATAAAATAACAATTCAAATTAAATAAAGTAAATAAATAATAAAAACGCATATAAAAAATACAAAAGTAATAAAAGAAATAATTACAATTATATTACAGTTAGAATAATTACAATTATCAATACAAATTGAAATAAAGAAACTTAAATGTTTATAACAGTTATTAGTATATAAATAATAATTAAACAAATTAAACTGAAATTATTAAAGAATAAAAAAAAGGACAAAGAAATTAATTACAAACTAAAAATAAAGAAGAAAACTTAAAGCTGCAGTCTGTATCATGACCCAAATAAGGAATTTTCACCAGCTATTATCATCTGCCCGAAACCAATTAACAAGTCTGCCATTTTGTTCTGCCCAACAAGGGAAAAAAAAAGGCTATCTGTAATCATATGCACATTTAAAACTGGAATATAATATAATTTCGGTCACGTGGATTACAATCCGCCATCAAAATGATACATTTAATTATTCCAGCTGCTGTGAGAAAAGGCCATAAACGATCCGCCACCTGCAGAAACCTCACATGCGATATGGTAATATAGCCTACTAGCCAGGAAAACTTCTTTATGTTTACAGACGTGACGCAATGAGCGGATTCCAGATCTTCTATACTTATCTTGCTGGATCCGTCCACTGCTTTTGACACGGTTAACCACCAGATACTCCTGTCAACACTATTGGCAAAGGGCATCTCAGGAACCGCACGCCAGTGGTTTGAGTCTTATCTCTCAGATAGGTCCTTCAAGGTATCTTGGAGAGGTGAGGTGTCCAAGTCGCAGCATCTAGCTACTGGGATGCCTCAGGGCTCAGTACTTGGACCACTCCTCTTCTCTGTCTACATGGCATCACTAGGGATGCAAAGGGGTGGAAAATATCCGGAAGCTTTTCAAAAATCCCTGGAATATTCCAAAAAATCCTGGAAAGTTTCCAAAATTTCTGGAATATTTCCGAAATTTACTGGAAATTTTCCTCCTTTTTGCAACCCTAGGCATCACTAGGTTCTGTCATTGACGCGGCAGCATGCTCGAATTTCCTGTGATTCCTACCAGTACCACTCAAATTACAAAATTATAAACTAACCGCTGTGAATCGAGTAAAAGTAAGGCGACAGTTTTGAACACTGGCTGGTTATGCACTTGCTCAAAAATTGATTCGGGTTATTTTAAACAAAAAAAGTTATGGACTGCAGCTTTAAATACATAAAAATAAAGAATGAAAAATAAATACAAAATGCAATTTTCTGAATGGTCCTAAAAACAGGAATTAATTTTGTCTTTTGATTTGAGGGTTCACTCACGTTCTCACACGAGAGATGACGGGCTGCTCTAGAATCTGCACCGCTGTCGGCCTTTTCTCAGGGTCCTTGATCATCGACACACACGAGCATCATTATAACATCATTACAGATATGATTGACAGGCACAGTGAGCCGTAACACAGCGTTACCTGATCTAAACACTCGTACACCAGCTTGATGAGCTCAGACGTATAAGCGTCCGAGTTGATCTCCATGGTCCAGTTGCCCTGGACGATCTTCACACACAGGTTCAGAGGATTCTGGGAAGCACATCATCATCTTCATCACACACCGCTGAGCAGATCTCAGTCTAATGAGCGAGTGTTTGTGAATGTTTGAGATGAAGAGACGCTTACGGTGGCATCAAAGGTCCTGGTGAGGGTCAGCAGCTCAAATAAGACACAGCCCATGGCCCAGATGTCTGATTTAAAGTTGTATTTCACTCCCTGACACAGTTCAGGAGACATGTAGTACGGCGTACCGACACACTGGAGAACAAAACACATCAGCTCAACGAGAGGCAAATGAGAAACGAGTGACGGTCGAAGTCAAGCGAGGGAGATGTTAATATATATATATATGTGACTGTAATGAAGACAATCCAACAAAATACACATAATGGAGATTTATACACATGTATATACACTACACAATACAGGAACATTAAATAAATCAATAAAAATGATAATTAATACAATTAATATACTTTGAGAATAATAGGAATTACAAGATGCTCTAAAGTAAAAATGCCTGTATGTATCACACATTTCAAGGGAAAACAACTCCCAAACTTTTTTTTATCAGCCGGACCCCACTGATAAAAACAAAAAATGTTTACCTTATTTTACTTTAGTATTTTAATTATAATTTAAATCATTTAAGAACACACTCACAGCTCCCTGATGCCAGTTAACAGTCACTTAGGATGCGTACCAAAATATTTTAAGAGTTTTACTCTTATTGTGTATGTGTATATATAAAAAAAAAAAAAAAAAAAAAGAAATTATATATTATATATATATAAATAACTATGATTTATTATAAATAAAATTGTATGACTGTTTGATTCATTGTCCCATATTAAAAATTAAGAATATACTTAATTTATTTTAGCTTTTATCCAGTTGGGGGGCCCTAAACAAACAAAATAAATACATATGTAAATCATTTTTAATTATTTAAATGTGTGCAATTTTTACATTTTTATGAATCGTTTTAGCTCTTTAATCCTAGTATGGGAAGCCCTAACAAATAAATTAATGAATTAAAATAAAATAAGTAAAGATGTAATGGAAAATAATATAGGTACTTATTTGATTTTAAAATTGTCTTTATGAGAATTCATTTTTAGCTTTTTAACCCCAGTTTGGGAAACTTTAACAGCTGCAAGCAATATTTAATGTCCATTTTATTATTCAATTGATAAATAAGTGTAATAAGCAGGCTGATGTTCAGACAGATGGTCATTCTAATAAAATAAGAGCTGTTCAGGGTGATAGAGTCTGTGCTTCATCCTGGGTTTATATTGTGATTCTGAGCGATGATGATGATGATATTATCCTTCACACAGAATTAACTCTCAGACCTCACGATGATATGAGTGCAGAAATGCTTCACATACTGATAAACCTGCATGACTGTGCCACACTTACACTTTCAGCCATTGAATACTCGGAGCCCAGCTTCTTGGCCAAGCCATAGTCGCCCAGCTTGATCAGGTTGGTTTTGGTGAGGAAGATGTTCAGCGTTTTGATGTCCCTTCAAAGCAAACACACACATCACTCACAGCGACTGCGCTGCTTTATTCATAATCAGCTGATGAGAAAGCAGTTTCTGTGGTTCTCTCTTTACCTGTGCAGGACGCCGGCTTTATGGATGTGAGCGACGGCAGCGGCGATCTGATATAAGTACCACACAACCACCTGTGAACGACAGAGCCGCAGCTGTGAGCAGGGTTCCTACAGAAACTGCTAAATGGAATTCCTGGACTTTCTTTTGGTTTTCAAGGACTAAAATCAGAGATCTCACTTGTCAAACAATATCGTTATTATCTTTCAATTCTGATAAATAAACTAATAAAACACGGTTCATGCTGCGTTGCGCTGCTGCCAGCACATGCAAAGCATGCAATGACTGCGGCAACTTGAACTTTTGAAAGGATACTATGGCAAAGTTATCGCTTTCCTTATTTCTTTACTCCAGATTTTTTTTCATGAATTTATGATTGATATATGATATATGACACTTGGATTAGCTATATCACGCTCATAGAAAATGTGTGAGAATACACTTAGCTCACGAGATGAGACAAAATACACATATTTGGTTCACTAGAACAAGACGATATTTAAATACTATTTTTCATGACAAAATATTTGTCTTTTAAGCACACAAAGCAAAACAATGCAGTTGTATTTTGGGTCGTACTAATCTAATCTAGGGTCGTAACTAATGATTATTTTGCTAATCAGGTAATCATCTGATTATTTTGACAGCTGAGTAATCTGATATTCTTTAGTAATAAAAATAGACCTATGTGAAAAAAACAGGCTTTTGTATGACTATATTGGTATATAAACTAATGATGAGGGAATGATAATTGGGTCAAATAAAGTATTAAAACCAAGTAATCACATGGTTTTATTGAACAACGGCCTGGTGGTGTTTCACCTTACAGTGTGATTCAATGGCGTTTAAATCATTTAATTTTAATATTCAGCCACATGCAAACTCAGAGCGAGGGTTTAAACTTTTATTTTGAAATAGCGATGTACAACAAATATAGTGAGATAACGCACACCGTTGTCCCAGATGAACGTTAAGCAACACAAACTCACAGCATATGCAGAGGAAGAGTTTGTCGACCGAGATGGAGATGCGCTGCACTCTTGTAAATGATCACAGCGCAACACTAAGCGCGTCAGACTTTATATGCATTCCTAAATGCACGTGATTGGAAACCCAGACAAACAGCACATGCAATAAAAGACCGAACAATAGGGATGTAACGATTCACTCAACTCACGATCTGTTTCACGATTTTTTTATGAGCTTGATGACATTATACAGTAAATGAGAAGGTGCCCTTTTATTAGGCTATTGCTGCACGTTTCTTTGTAAAATTGAAATATAACAAAACTTAATTTAAATTTTAAAATAAACCCCAAATCAAATGAGCATTTTCAATAAGCCCGTCTCTGTTTTTGTTCAGAACAAAAAGCTAATGTGCTTTCAAAAATCAAAAAAAAAGATTAGACAGTAAGATGTGTGTGTGCTTTAAATTAAAACAATTCTTTATAATTTTGACTCAGCTGTACACAAAGCAGCACTGTGCTCACAAACGCTACTTTATCAGACATTATACGTCTGTGAGATGAAACGAAAATGCCACTGAAACTTCTCTGAAGGCAGTCGGTTCACTTCAGAGATGCATTAATATAAAACACCCATCGATAAAGACCAGCGGATCACACTACAGCCACAAGCGCAGACTCGAGCGGAGCGGTTTTCATTTTATTCTAAATTAATTTTGGTTAAAAAGTGAACTAATGTTATTCAGTAATAAAGCAAAGTATTATAAAACCAATGCAATTGCAATTTCAAGCGGTTTCAAGCACTTTATCCAAAATCCAAGCACTTTTAAAACACTATGTTAAAACTCAAGCATTTTCAAGGATTTCAAGCAAGGGATTTCAAGCACACGTACGAACCCTGTTAATAAAATACGGCTCTGTTTTCAAGGGGTTTCCAGGTTTCCAGGACCTTCTCCAAATTTTCTTCAAAAAGTCAAATTCAAGTTACAGTTCTTCATGCACTTCTTTTAAGGGCCGGCGGTTTAATAACCGCTTGCGCCCGCGCAAACCTTTCTTATTGAATATGCATTTGTAGGAGTTTTCCTTTAAATGTATTATTAAAATGAATGTAGCATTCCTACTGAAACGTAGTATTACAAGAAGCATAGCAACGCGATAGATTTACTAAACATTTCGTAAAATTACGGTTATTTCTGCATATTTACGCCCAAAAAAAACAAAACACGCATGTCTAAACTGGTAAAGCTGAACAGAGCGAAGTGGTAGAAGGGAAAGGATTTTTTCCACATGTATTAATTTATTTTGAATGCCAGAAGAACACATTATCTGAACATATCGTTTGCCAAGCCATGTAATTTTAAATTTGCTTCAGGAAATAAGTCACGCAATACCAGGTCTATCAAAACTTCTTGCAACCATTCATTTTTTGGCCTCCGGTTCTTTTCAACATACCGTGGCTTCTTTATTTCTTTATTCTTTACTTGCTACTACGCTATTTTGCGCTGCGCTTGGTATATTGCGTCGGTCAATATGTAAATGAGATGTTGCGCCTGTATTCTTTAATTTGCGCACAATTGTCCAGTGGGCTGAAAAGAATTCCCGATTATATTAAACCGTTACTCGAATTTTTTAAATCCTTCAGTTGCATTTTCGCCCGTATTATAAAGGAATCGACAAAAATACCGGAAAGTGGTGCTTTCCACATATTAAACCCATTTAAAAATCACAATAAAGCATAATGCTATTAAGAATTCACAGACGATACTATTCAATCAAATAAATATATGCGATGCAAGTTTAATATATGCGCTTTAATTATTTACATGAGGTGTAGGTTGTTAGTACGTGCGTTGTCAGAGCGCGACACAGTCAACGTTGCTCAGCACAAACCCGTTTTTTCATTTAACGTAACACGCTGTTGTGTGTAGCGTCTCGAATTCCTCCTGCATGGTGTTGCGAGTTTGGGTTTATTATAACATTCACCTGGGAATGTAACGTGCGCCGTTTCATCAGATTTGTAAGGTAAATCATTTATAAACCTACGCAAACACAGGAGAACATAACATTATCTTTCTCAATATGCTAACTGTTCATCGCGATTTCAAAATAAAAGTTCAAACCCTCACTCGGAGTTTACACGTTTTGATGCCCACATAAAGCAAGAAATTACCCGAGTTTTTTTTGTCCTGTGAGGCTTATCCGTCATAAATAATTGGCCACATATTAAAGATTAAGTGGACATTTGAATTAAATGTTGTTGAGTCAATATTAAACAGGATAGATTCACGCAGTTATCAGTTGCTAAAGTGTTGTGTAAAAATAATCATTAGGCCGTTGGCGCCCTCTGCAGTCATTTGTTATAATGTGTAATGTACTTTAGCTCTATTGTTTATAATACAGTATGTATTTTAATGGTTTTGTTCAATAAAACCACTTCCTTCTGAGTTCTGTTGCTTTGGCAATTATTCAAAAATAATTATTATTGCCTCATTGCTATAATATTTTAGTCATTTTAAAGGCTATTTTTATTACTACAAAAAAATTTATTATAATTATCCGATTAATAATCAACAGATTACTCGATTACCAAAATAATCGTTAGTGACCGCCCTAGCTGTCAGTAATTCAGCCGCAGAAATTTCCCTGGAATTGCGCTCTCGCACTAATTTGCCCTGTTTAGTAAAACTGGCCCTAAGTGCCTTGTACGAACCCTGTGTGAGACGCTGTGAACGCGGTTCTCCTGAACTCACCTCCTCCTTGAAGAGCACTCCCTTCTGCTGGTTGATCTTGTCGTAGAGGTTTCCACCTGCACAAACACATTCAGACTAGAGGTGTGCGGTATTGACAAAAAAAGTAATATCTTGATATCTTCTGAGATTTTATCGATGACGATATTTTGCTGAGTGTGTTATTGTGCTGGTATCTTAAGGACTACCGTGGACAGCTGACTCCTGATTTTTTTTGATATTCTTCATATTCTGTGTGCTGGTCAGTTCACAGCAGTGATAGAAATGAATCTTTTCTAATAAGTTTAAATTAATTTGTACCTTTTAATGGGCATTTTTACCTTTATAAACCCATTTTTCTAAAAGTGTCTATCTTTTGAGTCAAATTTTACATTTAATCAGTGAATTAGAATAAAACATCTGGGCTGTTACCAAGCAAATGAAATCATTATCAACAAAATTCATCTTTGCAATGCAGAGGAAACACAGAAGCTGAGGGGCTCTGACTGACCAGTGGCCCCGGTTTAGATGCGTTTACACATGGTTTAATGCAGGACATGAATGCATTTAACCTGCAGTTACAAATGCATAAATAATGTTTTGATATGTTAAACATAAAATGTTGAATACTGTTATTTGAAATAATTTAAATAATAAAAAGAAACTTTAAATGTGAAATTAAAACCACCAGCAGGTGGCAGAAAGTCACTGTTAATAAGTGAGTCATTTGTGATTTGAACCGAAGATTACTACACCCCCCCCTTAAACGGTTGATCATTCAGGAAACGAAAAGACCGTCAGGTGCTCAGAGACGCAAAACAGTGCTAGTGGCTGTGCTTTTTGGAATTATTTGTGTTGTCGAAACTAGAGCAAAAACAGGCAACTTATGGTGTCGAAAACGTAATGGTCTCTCAACTAACTTCGTGTTGTTTTGAAAAAACTGTTGTAATCAACTATCAACATGTCATGTCTGTGACTTTTTTTGTGATCATTCTAAATGCATTTTAACAGACTGAATCATGCAGTGAAAGAACACACTCTAAATGCACACTCGCACTAGTCTAGACTTCACGTAAATGCATGCGTGCGCTCTGTAGGGCTGTTTTGAATGGTTTTTGCAAAATACACGATAATGTCAAATCGCACATCGTTAACACAACAATTACGATATTATAATAATTATGCACCCACCCTAATTCAGAATGCTGTTAAAAAACACGGCACGCCACTTCTGGTGGGTGGGTGGTGTGTAGTCTGGGGCGTGTCGTGAGTATGAAGTGGTGTGGTGTGAGAGAGAGGTTGTGTGTTGTGTGTATGTCGTGATGTCTCGGTGTGTGGTGGTGTGGCGCGTGTTTGTTTTTGTGTGTGTGGGTGTGTGTGGGTGAGAGAGAGTGTGTGGGTGTGTGCTATGTCAAGTGTCTGTCTTGTGTGGTGTCGGTGGTGTGTGTGCGTGTCTGTGCGTCGTGTGTTTTCGTGATGTATGCGTGCTGTGTGTGTGAGAGCAGAGTGTGTGTAGTCAGTGTCTGTGTGGGTGAGAGGGAGTGTGTGTCTGTGTGTATCGTCAGTGTCTGTGTGGTTTGTGTGTGTGTGTGAGTGAGTGTGTGGTGTGTGAGAGAGAGTGTGTGTGTCTGTGTGTATGTCAGTGTCTGTGTCTGTGTGTGTGTGTGAGAGAGATAGAGAGTGTGTGTGTGTGTGAGAGAGCGAGAGAGAGAGAGAGGTGTGTGTGTGAGAGAGGGATGACGAGAGTGTGTGAGCCTTTATTGTGTGGGAGGAGAGAGAGAAGAGAGAGAGATGCCAGAGGATGAGATGAGAGAGTGTGTGGTGTGTGTGAGTGCGTGTGTGTGTGTGTGAGAGAGAAAGAATGTGTGTGTGTGTGTGTGTGTTTGTGTGTTTGTGTGTGTGAGAGAGAGTGTGTGTATGTCAGTGTCTGTGTGTGTGTGGTGTGTGTGTGTGTCTGTTTGTGTGTCTGTGTCTGTGTGTGTGTGTGAGAGAGAGTGTGTGGTGTGTGTATGTGTGTGTGTGTGTGTGAGAGAGAGTGTGTGTGTCTGTGTGTATGTCAGTGTCTGTGTGGTGTGTGTGCGTGTGCGTGTGCGTGAGAGTGAGTGTGTGTGGTGAGAGAGATGTGTGTGTCCTGTGTGTACGTTCTGTGTGTGTGTGTGTGGTGGGAGTGTGGTGGTGTGAGAGAGAGAGCGGAGAGACCGAGAGTGTGTGTGTGAGAGGAGAGAGAGGGAGGAGACGGACGGGTCGTGAGTGTGTGTGGAGAGAGAGAGAGAAGACGAGAGAGAGAGAGTGTGTGTGTCTGCGTGTGTGTGTGTGTGTGTGTGAGTCTATGTGTGTGTGTGTGTGTGTGTTTGTGAGTGTGTGTGTGTGAGTGTGAGGTGTGTGTGTGTGTGTTTGAGTGTGTAATGTGTGTGTGTGTGTGTGTGAGAGAGAAGAGAGAGAGAGAGAGAGAGAGAGAGAGAGTGTGTGTGAGAGAGAGCGAGAGAGAAAGAGAGAGGTGAGGAGAGAGAGAGTGTGTGTGTGTGAGAGAGAGGAGAGAGAGAGAGAGTGTGTGAGAGATTGTGTGTGTGTGTGTGTGAGAGAGAGAGAGAGAGCAGAGAGAGAGAGAGAGAGAGGTTGTGTGTGGGTGAGAGAGAGAGAGAGAGAGAGAGAGAGAGAGAGGAGAGAGAGTGTGTGTGTGTGAGTGAGAGAGCGAGAGTGTGTGTGTGTGTGTGTCTGTCTGACGTGTGTGTGTGTGTGTGTGAGTCTATTGTGTGATGAAGTGTGTATGCGTCCATGTGGTGTGCGAGTGAGTGTGTGTGTGTCGTGATGTGGTGGTGAGTGAGTGCGAGGAGAGATGTGTGTGTGTGTGTGTGTGTGTGTGTGTTGAGAGAGAGAGAGAGAGAGGGAGGAGAGAGTGTTTGAGAGTGTGAGCGGAGAGAGAGAGAGACGCGAGTGTGTGAGTGTGTGTGTCTGCGTGTGTGTGTGAGAGAGTGTGTGAGAGAGTGTGTGTGAGTGTGTGTGTGCGAGTGAGTGTGAGTGTGAGTGACATGCAGGTTTGTGAGGAGAGTCGAGACCCAGTGCTGTGTGTATATGGGTGTGTGTGTTGAAGAGACGTGTGTGTGTGTGTTCGGAGAACAGTGTGTCTATGTGTGTGGGTGGGGTGAGTGAGTGAGTGCGGTGTGTTGTGTGTGAGAGGTGAGGAGGTGAGTGTGTGAGAGATGGTGTGTTGTGAGAGAAAGTGTGTGTATATGTGTGTGTTGTGTGTGTGTGTCGAGTGAGTGAGTGAGTGTGTGAGAGACAGTGTGTGTCTATGTGTGTGTGTGTGTGTGAGAGAAAGAGAGAGAGAGTGAGTGAGTGAGTGAGTGAGTGGGTGTGTGAGAGAGTGTGTGAGTGTATGTGTGTGTGTGTGTGTGAGGCGAGAGGCTGGGGTGAGAGACAGTGGTGTCTATGTGTGGTGAAGTGAGTGAGTGAGTGAGTGTGGTCTGTGTGTGTGTGAGAGAGCGTGTGTGTGGGTGTGTGTGTGTGTGTTTGTGTGAGTGAGTGAGTGAGTGACTGTGAGTGAGTGTGAGTGTGTGTGTGAATGAGTGTGAGTGTGTGTGTGTGTGTTTTTGTGTGTGTGTGTGTCTGTGTGTGTCTATGTGAGTGTGTGTGTGTGTCTATGGGGGGGGTACCGTTGCAGTACTCCAGCTCGATCAGCAGCGTGTTCTTGTCCATGAAGTGGTTGAAGTAGGCGATGATGTTGTTGTGCTGCAGGATGGATAGGATGCTGATCTCGTTCATCACATCTCTGCGCTTCTTGTCCGACAGACAGTTCAGGTCGATCTCCTTCCACACCACCAGAGAGTTATCCTGCACACAATCCACCAAACCCAGCTCGATCAGCTAAACCTGTGCATGTGTTTCAGATGTCTGATAAACTGGCAAATGAGCCGCCTCTTCATGTAGTGTGACGTCCCATAAAACAGTTGTGAGAATTTCAAAAACTGAGCCAAAGCCATTGAGGAAAACAAATGTATTTTTTCTAGTTTGGCACACTTAAATACATTTATAAAATGTGGAATGTTTAATATTGTTTTCTATTGCGACATGTGCACATTTATGGAAGATTGTTTCTACCATGGAATAAAAAATACAAACAGACAATTGCATAAAAAGATAATTTTCCCCCTTGCAATACCTAAAAAAAAAAAAATCTGAATACGTCTGAAATGTCTGAATTGTGAGATAAAACGTCCCAATTTTACACAATTCTTTTTTTCACACAATTGTAAGTTTATTTTTCAGTTGAGACTTTTCCCCTCACGATTTCCCTGATTAATGACATATAAAACTATTTTTTATAATTGAGAGAAAAAAAATTATATACGAGATAAAAAGTTGTTTTTTTAACTAGCTCTTAAGACACAGTGGCTGTTTGTGCAACTGGCCTCCCTTTTAAGCCGCTCATTATCAGTGGGCGTGGCTGGAACGACCAACCCGCCAATCAGAGCAGAGCGCCGATCCTCTGACAGTGACGTAGCCTGGGCCTATGTTGTTAACAGCAGCTGCTGACAGGAATACACGCTGAGAGAGTGCTGCTCACCTCAGTGCGTCTGTACAGCGTCGCTTCTCCGAAAGAGCCCTTCCCCAGCACTCGGATGGGGATGTAATGCAGTCTCTCCTCTTCTCCGCTGAAAGCTCCAGATGTTGATGATCTTCCGCCGACGGACTCACACCCAGACTCGGAGTTCAGAGAGGCGTAGTGCCGCTCGTACTCCTCCAGAGACATCTTACAGCAACGCGTTAAGCCTTGTGCTGGATCTGGGCCTGAGCATTGGTTCGACTCCTGCGCCGCTGAGATCGCCTCAGACCGCAACACCGCGCGAACACACTTTTAGCCGTTTAATCTACTTTCTTCGTGCCCCGTTTCTTCCTTTCCAAACTGAACTACACCAGACGAAGTTGCTGTTGGGAGTCATTTCCGAGAGGGAGTCGATTCATTCGTGCTTTTGTTCTGAACAGGCGCGCGTCTGTTGAACTCATCGAGCGAGTCGAATGAATCTTTGAGAGTCGACTCCGCTCTGTTCGGACACAAACGACAAGCAGAACCGGAAGTGATTAGATTTCTCCCCGCCCACGGCCTTTTATTTCAAAATAATGTGCAGCATGAAATAAATCGATGACATACAAACTAATATAAACGTGCACTCATCATGTTATAAATGCTTTATTATATATTTGTGGAACTGAGTGGTCTAATGACATTCATCAGTAGCTATATGACTGTACATTATGTAATGCTTAACATGTTTATTTCCATGTGACATTACACTTCTGCAGATCACGCTGTACAGCTGTCAAACATCGTCCAAAAACAATGCATTCCCACTTTTACAATTACGCTGGGTCTCTAATAAAGAAGGTCTAAAGGAATAACTGCTGGTCTGGCTATCTGCAGCACGTGCTTCTGACACTCAGATGTAATGTGTGCATCAGCTCATACTGTCCCTGCACATCAGCACAGCTCATCTCTTTAACACTCACACTACACCTGACAGAAACACTGCTCCGCATCGATACTCCATTTACACGTGTTAGTGTGGACAACAAGCGATTAAAACTTAAACAACACATGCAAACTTAATATATTTGACTGCTGCTGTACAGAATACAATCTTCAAAATTGTCTTATTCTTCCACTGAGCGGCCACCAGAGAGCGACACACTCCAACTGACTAAGACCACGTGAACACACACACAATCTCTCTTCTCTCTCAACACAAAACTCACCACTCACGGCTCTCTCCACTCCAGCCTAACACACACAACTCACTCATCTCCACGCTCTCGCACTCACACACACACACACACAAACCACTCACTCACTCCCGCTACACAACCAACACACTCACTCACCCGCTCACACCCAACTTCACCTCACTTCACCGCCAAAACACACACACACACACCACACACTCACTCACGCTCACACACACACACACTCACCACTGACACACACACACACACACACTCACTCACACACGCTCACTCACACACAACACACGCTCACTCACTCACGTCACACACACACTCTCAATCACCACTCCGCTCTCTCTCAACCACCACCAAACACACACACACCACACACGCAATCACGATAACACACACACACACACACATAACACACACACACACACAACACACACCACACACTCACTCACTCCACGCTCACACACACACACACTCACTCACTCCCGTGCACACACACACACTCACTCACTCACGCGCACACACACACACACACTCTCACTCACTCACGCTCACACACACACACTCACACACACACACGCGCTCTCTCTCTCTCACAAACACACACACTCACTCACTCACTCACGCTCACACACACCACACACACTATCACTCACACACACACTCACTACACTCACGACTCGCTCTCCCACACACACACACTCTCCCTCCCACACACACACACACCCACACGCTCTCTCAACAACACTCACTCACTCACGCCTGCATAACTCCCGCTCACACACACACACATCACTCACGCTCAAAAACAAAAAAATCAATCACTCACGCTCTCTCACTCACTCACGTCGCCACACACACACACACACACACACACACAACCACTCAACACACACTCACTCACGCTCCGCTCTCTCACTCAATCCACGCTCTCTCACTCACTCACACACTCACACACACACACCACACATATATACACACACCACACACACACACACAAACACTCACTCTCTCTCACACACACACACCCTCACACACACATACACACCCACGCTCACACACACACACACTCACTCACTCACGCGCACACACACACACACAAACACACACAACACACACACACACACACTCACTCACGCTCACACACACACATCCCCCCCAAAACCCACACTCATCCCTCTTCTCATCAACTTCACGCTCTCACAAACACAAACCACAACACACAATAATCACGTCACACCACACAAAAACTCACTCACTCACGCTCTCTCTCACACACACACACAAACAAACACACACACTCACTCTCTCTCTCTCCCACACACACACACACACACCCTCACTCACTCACTCCCTCACACACAAAACACACACTCACTCCCCGCTCTCACACACACCCACGCACTCACGCTCCTCTCACTAACGCTGACGCGCGTCACAAACAAAACAGCCGACACACCACACACCACACACACTCACACTCACGATTCACGCTCACACAACACAAACACACGCGCAGCACGCACGCACGCCGCACACACACCACACACTCACGCACTCTCACTCAGACACACAGACACACACTCTCACTCACTCACGCGCTCACACACACACACACACACCCACTCCACACACACACTCTCTCACTCACGCTCTCTCACACACACACACACGTCTCATTCACTCCACACACACTCACTCATCACGCTCTCTCAACACCCCCCACTCACGCACTCACGCTGCTCTTCACCACAACACACCACGCTCTCCCACACACACACACACGCACGCTCTCTCACACACACACACACACGCTCGCACACACACACACACACACAGACAGACAGACAGTCACACACACACACACAACACCACGCACTCACGCGTCTCTCACACACACCAATCTTCTCGCGCAACGAAACACAAACAGCGCGAAGCGCGCGAGAGCGCCACATAAACCACACACACGTCACGCACCGCAGCACGGCACGCGACGGCGCGCACACACACACGCCCCGCGCACACCACACACGACGGCACACACCACGCACTCACGCACGCACTGCGCGCGACACACACACGCGGCACGCGCGCGCTCGCGCTCACACAACACACACGCAAGCCTAGACACGGGCACTCCAAACCACATCACAACGCCTCTCACGCACACACACAACACACACGCTCTCAGCGCACACGCGCTGCTCACACACACACACACACGCCACTCAAGGCACGCGCGCTCACACACACTCTCTCGCACAGACACGCACAAACACCACTGCTCACGCCGCGCGCTCCACACACAAACACACACACATCACTCACTCACTCACACACACACCCCACACACGATCTATATCACACACACACTACGCGATGGCGGCTAGCACAACACACAACACGACACCCACACGCACGCCAATCCCGCGCTCGCACGCACACACACACACTCACTCACTCACACACAACACACACACACACAACCACTGCCGCTCTCTCACACACTCACTCACTTCCACGCTCTCTCCCACACAACCCCCCAACCACACTCGCTCAATCAACACACAAACACACTCGCGCAGCACACACACACAACACACAAACATCACGACGCACGCACGCTCTCGCCCGCACACACACAAGTTCACGCGGCTCCGCTCGCCACCCACACACACACACAGCACACACACACACGCACTCACTGTCACGCTCTCTCACAAACCACACCACACACACACACAACCACTCAGCACGAGTCACACACACCAACACGCACGCGCACACACACAGCGCGCGCACACCACACCCAAACACGCACGCAAAACACAACACGCACCGCACGCACGCGAGCGCACACACACACACACGCACGCAAGCACGCGGCACACCACCACACACACACACACACACGCACGCTCGAACACACACAACCACACAACGCGCGGGCAACGCACACAACACACCACCACGCGCGCACGTCGCGGTGCACGCCCCACGCGCCGGCGCGCGCGCCATCCCAAACCCACGCGCGCGCGCGCGCGCACAACACAAAACGCACGCCTCACGCGCGAGCGCGCACACACACACCACAGTCTCACTCGCTCGCGCACACACGCACGCACGCACGCGCGGCGCGCACAAACGCGTACGCTCGCAACGCGCGCGCACTCACACACACACGCGAACACAACACACAAACACACCACGCGCGCCGCAACACACACACACAACAACCACACACACACACACACACGCGCCGAGCCCTGCACTGCCCACACACACACACGCACGCACGCACGCACGCGGCGGCACACACACACACGAGAACGCGCGAACGTGCACACAAACACAACACACAACGCGCGCATAGCACACACACACACACTACCACACGCGCGCCGCCACCCAAGCGCGGCACACACACTACCACACGCACGCACAGTCCGCGCGCGCAGACACACACACAAGCACACACACGCGCGCACAGACACGCACACCGACGCAGCACGAGCGCGGCGCGCGCACACACACACAAACCCGCACGACACGCCGCGTCGCGCACGCACACACCACCACAAGAGCACGACACAACTACACGGCAGCCGCGCAGCGCACACCACAACACACCAACACACACCGCCGCGCGCTGCGCGCGCGCGCGCGCACACACACAACAACGCACGCCACGCACGCAGGTCTCGCACTAACACACACACACCATCGCACGCGCGCTCTCACACACACCACACAACACCACAAGCCCACACACGCACGAAATCAATAACACACACGCACACGCACACTCACTAAAGAGCACACACACTCTCTCACTCACGCTCTCTCACACACACACACTCTCTCTCTCTCAAACACACACACACACTCACTCACCTCACGCGCTCTCGCACGACACACACGACACTGCACTCGCACAACACACACTCAGCACGCTCTCTCCCCCCCACACCCAAACACACACGCACACACACACACACACACACACACTCACTCTCTCTTCTCCTCTCTCTCTCTCACACACACCAAAAACCACACACTCAATCACTCCAATACACTCACGCTCTCTCACGCAACACACACACACACTCACCTCTCTCAACACCACACAACACACACAACACTTCACTCACGTCACGCTCTAGCACACAACAACCACACCACACACACACACAACACACAACACTCTCTCACTCACACACACTCACACACTCGCGCACACACACACACACACTCACTCACGCACTCACGCTCTGCACACCCACACTTCGCTCACTCAAAACACACACACAACAACTCAAGCACGACGCTCGCGTCACACACACACACACTAACCACACAAACACACACACACACAACACACACAGCGCACGCACACACACCACACAACGCGCTCGCGCCGCGCGCTCTGCACACACAGACACGAAGACGCACGCACGCACGCTCGGCACACACACACACCAACATACGCACTCACACGCGCGCTCACAAACACACTCCACACACTCACTCCGCGCTGAGCACCCACCACACACACACACCTCTCACACACACACACGGCACTCCACACACCACACAACAGCATCACGCACTCAACACACACACAAGCACGCGTTCGCACACACACAACACACACACCACACACGCATCGCATCCTCAAGCTCTCTCACCCAACCACACGCTCGCACGTGCTCTCGCTCAACAAAACACACCCAATTAATCACGCACGCACGCTCTTTCCACTAACACACTACACAACACATCTATCACGCACGCACACACACACAACACGCACTAAACGAACTCACGCACAGCCGTCTAACACACACACTCACGAATTACTCCTCACGATTCTCTCAACCACACACACCACAACCACACACGCATCAACACTCGCGCACACGCACACACACACCGACTCACGCAAGCGCTCGCACCACACAAACTCACGCACGACGCTCGCCAAACACACACCTCTCTCATCACTACTCCACAAACTCACTCACTCACGCCCTCATCACGCACTCACGCACACACACACTCTCTCACTCACACAAACACACACACACGCAAGGCACTCTACGAGCGCGACACACAAACACATCACCCAAACACACACTGCGCTCCACACACACACACACAACACACACACACACTCACTCACGCTCTCACTCACACACACACACACTCTCACTAACCCACCACACACACAACACCACACATCACCACTCACTCACGCTCTAACAACCAAACACTCTCTCACTAACAAAACAACACACACACCACACACTTCAACTCACTCACTACGCTCTCAACACACTCTCTCAATCACACATCATCTCACACACACACCTCCTCACTCACTCCCTCACGCTCTCTCACACACCACACACACACACACACACACACACCCACATAAACACCCACACACACACACTCTCTCACCCACCCACACACACACACACACTCACCCACACACACACACACAACACACACACACCACACACACACACACTCCACAAACACACTCGCAGCACACACACACACACGTCTTCACTCTACACACGCTCTCTCACACACACACAACACACTCTCACATACACGCACTCCAGCTCTTCACACAAACACACTCCAAGCACAAACAACCACCCACGCACTCACTCACTCACGCTCTCCACACACACCACCAACAACACACACACTGCCCACACACACCGCTCTCACTCACCACACACAACACCACACACACACACTCACTCACCACCACACACTTCACACACACACACACACACACATCACACTCACACATCACACTCACACACACACACACACTATCTCACACTCACACACACACACACAACACTCTCACTCACACACACACACTCACACTCACTCACACACACTCTCACACACACACACACACACACTCTCACTCCCCTCTCCTCACACACACACACACACACTCCTCACGACACAATCTCACACACCACACAACACCATAACTCACACAACACACTCGTCTCACTCTCACACAAACACTCTACTCACACCCCAACCCACACACCACACTCACACACACACTCGCCTCAAACACACCTCTCACACACACCACACCACTCTCACGCCAACAACAACACACACAACCATCTACACACACAATTCACCAACACAAACCCACACTCTCACTCCCACACACACTCTCACTCACACACACAACACACACACACCACATCTCACTCACACACACACACACACACACTCTCACACACACACACACACACACACACACACTCACACTCACACACACACACACACACACACACAGTCAGTCTCTCTCACACACACACACACAAAACACACACACTTTCCCTCCCCACACACACACACACCCACACACAAAAACACACACACACACAAACAAACACACACATACACACACACACACAATCACACACACAAACACACACACACACACACACACTCACACACTCACTCTCTCACTCCACCCAAACACACACACACTCACACACAGGTGTAGAAGACCAGCCTCTCTCCGGGATCGATAGAGATGCATTAATGTCTGCAGATGACCATCACACTACACTCATAATCCTCCTGTCAGCCAAACTCTGAAATCTCATTCACATTTTCAAAATTTTGTGTTTTTGGAGATCAATGTTGCTTCTCATATTCCATAACTGATCGAAATAAACCTTTAAATACACGTGTCGATGTGTGTGAAAATACAGCTTGCGGATTTTCAGTTCAGTCTGATTCTCTCACAAAACTAATACAGCACGAGTCATACAATCAAGTCATGCACTGAAATTAATATTTACCAAAATTTAAGTTTTCATTTAGCTGAAAACTGAAACCCAAAATAAACTTTTTTTGAATAATCAATTATTTACATTTATTTCAAATCAAAAAAGCATCAAACATGGAGCTATATACATTTCAATATGCACATAACACAGTTTTATAGAAACTATTTAAATTGTGTACAGTAATTAGGTTTCTACACCAATCAGTTGTTGGAATATAAACATTTAAATGGAGGCTGTAAAAAAAAAAAAACGAGATTTTATGACAGATTTTTTCAAACATGCTTTAAATAAAGCATCACTAACAGGTTCAGTACAAATGATTATTTGTAATATTTGAATATGTAATTTATAAGTGCTGTCAAATGATTAATCGCAATCACATAAAAAACAGTTTGTTGTTTGCATCATGGGGTGTGTATAGCCTATTTATTATGTATATAAATACACACACATGTATATATTTAAGTTACGTTTATATTTTAAAGTTACGTTTATATTTTAAATGTATTTATATATTATATTTATAAAAATAAACATATAAATTATATTGAAATATAAATATATACATGTAAAATATTTCCCAAATAAATATATGCTGTGTGGATTTTTTTACTAGGTCAAGGTCAAAGTTTATTTATATAGCACCTTAAAACAACACGAATGTTGACCAAAGTGCTTCACAAGCAGAGCAAGATACACACATATTAAAACAGAACGTGACAAGTAATCAATCCAATAACTTAAAAGAATAATCAAAACAAACATTTATAATAGCCAAAAAACAGTCATAACCTGGTACATCACCGAAACCCCTGGCATTAAAGAGATTCATGCAAAATAAAGCCTGAGAAAAAAGGTAGGTTTTAATTGATGCTTTAAAGACGCCTAATGTAGGAGAAGCTCTAATCGTTAAGGCTAGTGTGCGCCAAAGTTTTGGAGCATAGACTGAAAAAGACCCGTCTCCTTTTGTTTTCAAACGAGATTTCGGGACATTTAATAACAGCTGGACTGAAGATCTGAGTGTTCTCTGAGGAGAATAAAAACTTACAAGTTCTGATATATAAAAAGAGCTTTGAACACGGAAGTTAAAACCTTAAAATCAATTCTTTGTCGTGAGAGTGATGACTGACTGATTCCAGCATACAAGGCATTGCAGTAATCAAGCCTTGAGGAAATAAAAGCGTGAATAACGGTCTCCAAACCCAAAAGTAAAAAGGTGTTTTAACTTTCCAAGTCGCTTTAGCTGGAAAAAGCTGGCCCTGACCAGCAAATTTATTTGTTTGTCAAACTTCAGATCTGAATCAAAGATGACCCCCAGATTTTTAACATAGGAGTGATTATTTAACTGAAGATGCCCCAAGAAAGCTCTTTATTTGTCAATCTGCGGTGATGCTCAAAGACCGAGCGTAGTGGAAGCATGTAAAGAGAAAACAAAACTGGACCCAGAATCGAACCCTGTGGCACCCCACAGGTGATTGGCACTGGGGATGATGAAAATTCTCCAATTTCTACAGATATACTCCTATTTGAAAGATAAGACTCAAACCAATCTAAGGCAGCATCACAGATGCCAACCTCGTGATTTAATCTTTTTAACAGAATGCAATGGTCCACGGTGTCGAAGGCTGCGCTTAAATCCAACAGAACAAGAACTGCACCGTTTCCAGAGTCGACTGATAACAAGATGTCATTTGCCACTCTTAATAGGGCAGACTCAGTACTGTGCTTAGCCTTAAAAGCAGACTGTTGTTTGAGATTAAGTTGGTTTAAAACCACTTTTTCCATAACTTTCAGCAAAAAGGGCAACTTAGAAATAGGTCTATAGTTATGAAGTTCAGAAGAATCTAGGTTTGTTTGTTTTTTTAGCAAGGGGGGTGAACCCACGATGTTTTTAAACAGGATGGAACAGCTGCTGTGCTATGCAGAAGAGGCATTATATGGAAAGTACACTAAGTAAACAACCTCCCCCCAACTACTCTCTTTAAATAGGGTAGCAGGAATAGTATTGAGAGAACAGGTGGTTAATTTCATATTAGAAATCACAGCCAGCAAATCAGAGTGGGATATAGTCTGAAAAGCAGACAGACTAGAAAAACTAATCTGTGAATTATAACAACGTTCGGATGAGGATGATACAATCTGAGACCTCATACCAGCAATCTTATCTATGAAGAAGCTGCAAAACTTGCAGGACGCAACCGGATGCAGTTGAAGGATTCAATAGAGTTTAAAGTGGAAAATAGAGTATTCGGACAATGGGAGTTTTTTGCAATCAAACTGGAAAAATAGTTAGCCCTTGATAAAGAAACAGCTTCCTGATATTGAGACAGAATAGCTTGCAAAAGTTGATGAGACATGTGCAGTTTGTCCCGTTTCCATATTCTTTCTGCCCTTCTACATTTTTTCCTTAAAGCTTTAATGTCTTCATTTAGCCAGGGCTGCTTTTTTCTTAACTTTGAGAGGAGCAACTGCATTTAATACTTCAGTACAAGAAGCATTGAAATTAATAACCATATCCTCAACATCCATGCCTTGCGATGCCAAATTGGTACTACCAGCTGCCGAAGCTAAAAACAAATCTTTAAAATAGATTAAAAAAACTCACTGTCAAACACAACAGGCCAATGGTCAGACAAACCAGTATCATTTACATAAATGTCTTTGATGGGGAAGCCTGAGGATAACACAAGATCAAGTGTGTGCCCTAAACGATGTGTTAGGGCCGATCTAAAGACCATAATAAAATATACACAAACACAACACATATATGAGTAAACCAAAAAACAATTTATTTGGGGATGCGAGTAATTCGCTGACAGACTGTAATTTATCAAAATGCTCCTCTCTAGTTATTTTTGTTTATGGACATTGAATGTCTTTCGTGAGGAAAATGTGACATTACATGACATTGTTTACAAGCTGTTTCACTAACAAAACTGCTTTAGCTGGGGGAAGAAAACTGCTATACAATTCCACTGAAGGGAAAAGAGAAGCATGCACTTGTGTTTGTGTTCAAGAACGAAAGGTTTGGAATGACAGAACCATCATTTGGGTGAATGAACCCTTTAACAAACACAAATATGCATGCATTTGATAACACAAAGAGAGCATCATAGATTACAGGCGTCATGGACTCAATCTGAGCTCGAGATCAACAATCTGATGCAGTCAGAGCAGGTCTGCTACACACTGAGCCAGCAGGAGACGCGGAGGACACACCGATCCGGCAGATCTTCAGCAGGAACCAGAGCCACAGCAGCACCGCAGCGATCCAGAGCCTGCAACCCTACAAACACGAGAGCACACTCAGTCCTGCCCAGAACACACACTAGGGCTGCTCGATTAGGGCAAAAATCATAATCACGATTATTTAACACGATTACGAGGGGGCCATATGTGAGCCTGCAGCACAAAAGCAGTATTAAGTCGCTGGGGATATTGTAGAAATAGCCAAAAATACATTGTATGGGTGATTATTATTGATTTTTCTTTTATGCCAAACATCATTTGGATATGAAGTAATTATCATGTTCCATGAAGATATTTTGTTTTTTTTTCTTACCGTAAATATATCAAAACTTCAGTTTTTATTAGTAATATGTATTGCATGCTAAGAACCTCATTTGAACAACTTTAAAGATGATTGTCTCAATATTTAGATTTTTTAGCAGATTCCAGATTATCAAATAGTTGTATCTCAGCCAAATAGTGTCCTATCATAACAAACCACACATCAAAGCTCATTTATTCAGCTTTCAGATGATGCATACATTCTCAATTTCATAAAATTGAACCTTAGACTGTTTTGTGCTCCGGGTAACATATGACCAAAACTTTATGTGAGTGATTTATTTAAAGATAGTGATACATATCACATATATATTTCATGTACATAAGGTTGCTATGACGTCTGCATTGTAGAGACCAGCGGAATTTCAAACGAACAAACAAAAAGTCCTCCAAATTATTGAAAAGAATTTTTAAAAGGTCAGTAATAAAAAAGAAAAGGACAAAAACAATAGCATACAAAAGATACAAATGAAACAAACTGTGACTTTAATGTCTTTTTGTTTTTTTAATGCAAGGGCTTATTAAAGCCTACAAAAGTCCTTCATCAGCGCAGTGTGTGCCCAGTGTGACACCATTTTTGCGTGTATTTGATGTTTAGAAGAACAACTTGAGCTAAAAAGATGACTTTACAGTACGGTTGTTGTTTCGTCTCTGAGCGCATATATCCTTCATGAGGCGCAGGAACCGCTTTTAAAAACATTGACTACATATACTTCTATAAATTCAAGCAGTCCCATTGTCACCGTTACATGATTGACTGATTTGCAAGTGAAATGGGGCTTATATGCGGAACGTAAGAACAGCGCGGAAAAGGGGGCGGAATGGGGTTGCATAATCGTTTATCTCGAATTATCAAGTATTTTCATGATCGTTGGAGGCCAAAATCGAAATCGAATTTGTTTTTCGATTAATTGCACAGCCCTAACACACACACTCCAGCACTCCTCCGACCCTCGACAGCTTGTGGCTCTGAGTGCAGACAGTGGTCGCAGATGCATGTGTTGTGCTTCGGTGGGTGTGTGTGTGTGTGTATACAAAGAGGAGCAGCAAATCTTTAGTTAGCTTGGCAGAAGAGTAAACAGCTTGTAGAATCTGCAGAAGAATTGATCGGGAAGGTCTGTAAGCGCAGGAGAATGAGCAGCGGTCACATGATACGATCTTTACAGCACTTCAGGACAGATGCTCAGTGTTTTCGAACGATTGGACACGTTTTTTGATTGGTTCACGTTGCAGGTTTGATTCTTTTAAGGTAAATAGATAGACTGTGTGATTCAATAACAGTCTCTTCTATTGATCATCTGGTTTAAAGAACGTCCCCCCATTCGGTCCCACTTTTACTTCACGCCTTATATAATAATGCATTATAAAAGTAGTTTTAATGCATCAGTTATGTCTATAATGCATTGTACAATCTCATAAATAAGTGTAAACACAGTTAATACATACATTTAGTGTTTAGCAGATGCTTTTATCCAAGTGTAGGATGAATCTATCTACATATGTTGCGGCCTTCATTATGTGATATACCTATGTGTTTTATTTTACAGTTGATTTTATATATAAATATATTTACTTGTTTTTTATTAATGCATTTTACAACAATACAAAGAGCAATGCGTAACATTTCACCAGATTTAGTCCTACACTTATTCACATTTATTTGTTCCACAATAAATAATGTTATTTCACTAAATGCTTAGATTTTATCAAATTGTGCACTCGTGATTTTTCTAGAATAACTTTTGCGGCTAAATCATCCACTAACCTAGTTTAAGATAGATTATAGAGATGTTGGTCACAGATTATGATTATATATTTCTTCATTTGTTATTAATGAAGTTGTCTATATGTAGCAGATTGTGTTTAACACACACAAGAGTGACGTTCAGGTCAGCACACAGACGTATAGAAATTCTACATTGATTGGGATCGGATCTGAAAAAAAGGTATCGTATAGTAAGTACATGTAGTTAATATTTCTCGGTACTTAAATGTATAATTACACTGTAACAAGGACACTGTAAAATAAAGTGCAACCCAAACATCTCTTAAATCCATTCAGAAATAATCCATCGCTGAAATGCAGCGTTAGAGGTTCAGGTTTAGAGGTCAAAAACTCTTCCCGACTGACAGTATAACAGCAGATATACAGTAGTAGTTCTGCACAGCTTCCTGCTTTTCTACGTAAACATGCGCTTGACGGCTGTGTTTGACCGTTGCGCTTGAGAAACATAGAAGGTACTGCTTGCTTATTTTGCTCAAGTGCACGATCTATTTAATTCCACACGTCATTCTAACAATAAACTCGGCTCGTAAGCACAGGTTGAGAGCTGTAGTTCAACCATGCAATGCTGTTTTCTTGGTTCTCGCAGTTGCTTTTGGGAAACACATCAACACATGGCTTTGATCGAGAAACGCTGCTGGTGGCTTCCTTGAAAACAGCACTAGTTCACCCAAAAGTGGCATATTCTGCCGTTTTCTCATGTTGTTTTTCATGTTGCTACAAACCCAGAGTTTGTTTCCCACCGAAGGTCCGGGTAACCAAAACTCAGAAGATACAAAACGTTAAAAAGCCTTCGCAAAACAAATCCAAATGAACTAGTGGTCGACCGATATTGGTTTTTTTTTTTGACAGCCGATGCCGATATCTTGAGCCCGCGGGGTGCGCTTCGCGCTTCCCGCGATCTGCTTCTTTCCTGTTTCGCACTTGAACTCCTCGGCTTTCCCCGTCCCGTCCTTTGTTTTTTTTTTTTTTTTTTTCTTTTTTTTGTTTTTTTTTTTTTCTTTTTTTTTTTTTTTTCTTTTTTTTTTTTTTTTTTTTTGTTTCCTTTTCTTTTTTTTTTTTTTCTTTTTGTTTTTTTTTTTTCTTTTTTTTTTTTTTTTTTTTTTTTTTTTTTTTTTTTTTTTGTTTTTTTTTTTTTTTTTTTTTTTTCTTTTTTTTTTTTTTTCCTTTTTTTTTTCCCCTCTTCTTTCCCCTTCTCCCCCCCACAGTGGGCAGTTCTTTTTTTTTTTTTTTTTTCCTTTTTCTTCCTCTTTCTTTTTTTTTTTCTCTTTCTTTTTTTTTGTCCCCCCCCCCCCCCTTTTCTCTTTTTTTTTTTTTTTTGTTTTTTTTTTTTTTCTCCTTTTTTCTTATTTTTTTTTGTTTCCCATTCTTTTTTTTTTTTTTTGTGAGTGTGTTTGTAGGTGTGCGTGACTTTTTGTGATTGTGGAGTGCAGTTTTGTGTTTTGAAAAGGTCTTGTGCGATTGTGTTTGTCTCTGTTCTCTGTTTTAGTGTGTCGTTGTGGTGTTCTTGTGCCTTTTTTTGTCGATTTTGGTGTGTGCACCGTCGTTTGTCTGTTGTCCTGTCTATCTGTGTGTTTTTTGTGTGGTGTGCGTGAGTTGTCTGTCTTGGTTGGGTTGTTTCACTGTGTGTCGTGTGAGTGAGTGGTGATTGGATATGTGTGGTGTTGTGTGTGAGTTTGGGTGCTGTTAGAGTTGTGAGGTGTTACATGCGTGTTGTGGTCTTGGATGGGTGGTGTGTGTCTTGGTTGTGTAAGGTCGCGTTTATCGTCTGAAGGGTGTTGTTAAATCTTTTTTTTGGGTTCCTATAATGGTGCCGTTTCTGTCCGTCATCTGTCACGTTTTTCATTGACTATGTGTACTGTGTGCAGGTGTATATCCTGAACTCTTCTTCCTTGACACTGTATGTTTGGAAGGTCTGGCACTGCGGGTTTTAGCATAACTTTGATTGTTTTTTCTCAACAAGCTGGGTATGATATCATATTGGCATAACTGAAATCAAAACCACCTTTATCACTGGAATCAAAAACACCCGGGTTGGAATCGATTGTATCTGAGAACAGCATACTTGTTGAACTCACTGTCTTTTTTTTTTTTTGTTTAGCGCAGCAGGTATGCGAGCAGCTTCCCGTTTTTTTCCGAACCCTTAGGTGATCCTTAAGTTCAGAAGTAGTCCCTTTGTTTTTTCCGAACCCTAGTGACCTAGTAAGATTGAACTGTCAGTTTTGGCTGTCGCAATAATTACATGACGTGCCGATTCATTAGTCTAGTTAATCACACATTAATTCCCCCCCCCCCCCCCAAATATGTTTTAAAGTC
>JADLZN010005854.1:0-136298 GCA_018155175.1 Sinocyclocheilus anophthalmus
TTTTACTGAAAAGTGCAACAACAACAAAATATATTGAAAATTAATATTATCTTTTCAATGCTGTTTTAAAGCAAAATAATAAAAAATTAAATAACATGAATGTTAAATGCATCTAAACTGAAAAGATGGGTTTGCTTAGAAATATTCACTTTGACCTACATTAATACAGCATCATGACACTGTATATATACATACAGGCCACAGAAGAGGTCATGATGAGGTCAGAGA
Organism: Sinocyclocheilus anophthalmus; assembly: GCA_018155175.1. Lineage (NCBI taxonomy): Eukaryota > Metazoa > Chordata > Actinopteri > Cypriniformes > Cyprinidae > Sinocyclocheilus > Sinocyclocheilus anophthalmus. The sequence continues at coordinate 229 of JADLZN010005854.1, forward strand.
ACTATCGTGTCTGGCATCCATTTCCTGCGTCCTGTGTCACAGACTGCTTTAATAAAGCGTTCGTGTCTCAAAGACGAGGTCATCTGGGTAAACGTGTGTGTGCTCTCTCTGATTTTATCTACAGAAGAAGGATGGCTACATCACATACAAACTGTCACGACAGTGTGAGTGTGTGTGCTGTGTTAGCCAACTTCATGTTCTTAGTCAAGAGTATTCAAGAGAGGCCAAGAGGAGAAGTCACATGGCATGAGATCGTTAAAATCAAATGCATCACGTCAGGCTTATGGGTAGTGCTTTTTTTTACTTATACCTTAAGCAGTCACTGATTTATTTAATTATTAATTTTTTGGGGGAAACGTGAAGTTGCACTGTAATGCATTCAAGGTGCTAGCAGTACTTTTTGTCTGTTGTTGTTTTTTCTGATGTATATTATCATAATCTTGTCTTATGATAATTAAAATATTTAAAGAACATTATATCTGGAAATCAGTGATGAAAGAAAGCCTTACTTTTGTTTTATATTTGTTTGATTCAACGAACGTAAAATCACCTCAAAAAACACTTTAATTAAACCTTTTTAATTTAAAAATTAGACTTGCTCCTTTAATCAGTTGATTGTAAATGTGCATACAAAATAATAAATGTAATTTTTTTTGTTTCTTTAGCAGACTATACACAGTTCACACATTTCAACACACTCAAATCAAGGTGCATGTAAAAGACGGCACAGACAAACTTTAATCACAAGGCCTTATGCAATTTGATTACCACGTCATAGATCCTTAATGTCTCCAACATGGCCCTGCTAGAGCTCCAGGGCTGGGTTTAATTACAGAGGGCAGAGACAAACCTGGTCCCCAGCAGAGTGTGCCCACTCTCCGGGAGTCAAACACGTGCCATCCCCTCCTTTACTCTGTTGTTTACCAAATGCCTAACACATCATGGAACCATTTAATCTAGCTTGAGTTGATTTTTTTAAATAACTTTAGTGTTAATAAGTACAAAATTATCAACAACACGGCTCCCCCCAGTGGTAACAACCTCATGAAGAGACCGAAACGCTTGATAACATCAGTATTTTTAGACCATGAGGAGAGAAAGCCTTTATGTTATGGTATGTATTGTCATATTTAATTTTGGAAAATGTAAAAATGCAGACAGCTTTCTGCGATGGTCAGGTTTAGATGTAGTGTTAGAGGGGATGTACAGTATAAAATTCATTATGTCTATGGAAAGTTCCCATAAAGCATGAAAACCCAATGTACATATCTATTTTCTTCTTACATATTTGATGGCAAAAAAAAATAAAAATTCACACAGAAATGAAATATTTGTCATCATTATCTTTGCTATTCCAAGGCTGTATTTTTTCTCCTCCTGTGGAGCATAAAAAAATACATTACAAAATAAATATATTTTCCAGTATTTCTGTCACACTACATATAGATTCCTCTAGAACTAAGAAACCTGTTATGACACATAAAATATTAAAGCAGGACTTCACCAAAGAGGGGTGCATTCTTCACCTCTAAAAACACACATACAGCTTTCATTAAGGGAATACACAACACGCACACTGCGGAGACAGCGTAACACTGATTTATAACATAAAGGAGTTGTTTTACTCATCCCAGTGCAAGACTAGTTCACTTTAGTCTCTAGTGGTCTTAGTGTTGTGTGTTGGTCACCATAGAGAGATAAGCAAAAACTGCACAGGCTTACAGTGCACTCTGATGCACATTACTCATACACTACCATTATCCTCCATTTCAACACAGGCCATCCATCACAGCAGGCCAGGGGGCAAGCCCCAAAATTCAACATTTACTATTGGCCTGAGACAGATGAGGATGCATTTCTGTGGCCATACATCAAACACATCAGATTTGAAAACATCCAGCTTCCAGGAAGCCAGTGTCTGCTCTTGATATTACCATTCTTGTAGAGTTACATCACTTATGATGGTATCAGATTGTGGTTTTGGCTTCTTTATCTGATCGCTCCGATTAGCCCTCAAACAAATATAAAGCTTTTCACATACTAAATATACATTTACCCAAACAACAGGAGGTTTCTTGAATTTCAGGTAATGCGTTCCTGTGTCTGCATTCCAGAGAGGCAGAATGGATGGCCCGAATCGCTTGTTAACTGCCTTGTGTTTTCTAACTTCTGAGTGAGTGCTAAGGCTGTGCTGCCACCTAGAGGCAACGGCAAGAGTAGCAAACTGAACCAGACTGAAGAATCGATGGTGAATAGGAGGATGCAAAGAAAAAGAGGGAGGGAGGGAGAGAGAGGCTTCCACAGCACCCCTAGGGTATGACATTCATCTCTGTCTTTTTGCCAAATTTGATTTTAAATATTTACAATGCCATAAATCTTGGCTGAAACAAATTACCAGCAAAGTGCTATTGTCTGAGAATTGGCTCCCGTGCAGCCTGCAATGCCCGCATTAGGAGCTGCCGATAACCTCCAGTATGTTTAACTATTGCGCGAACTAGAGGACATATCAGGTGACACAGAACGCAACGCCGCACGGTGCAGTTACTTCGCGTACCCAGTACATGCTCAGTCAAGGGCCTTATAATCATATTGCACGAGGCGATTAGGAAAATAAAACCTAAAGTCACCGTAATAAACTCCATCACCATTCTCTCATGTTATCTAGTCAATAGTCTTGGAGGGCAGCAGTTGTATTCATTTCACATGGACCATACATGTAACAATGTGTGAATAATCCAAATCAGCAGTACTTTAAAGTGAAACAGTGTAAGTAATTATAAATATGCATTCAGCTGCTCATCAACTTAGGAAATATCTGTTTTAGCTGGGTAAAACATTTCTGGGTTATTTGGCAACCCAGTGCTGGGTTATTGTTGGACAGAACACATGCTGGGTTATTTAGACCCAGCTTGCTGGGTTTTATCCATTAACCCATTTGCTGGGTTACTTTCTATTGACATAATGCTGGGTCAGTCAACCTGATATTGAAGGTTTTTCATTTTAAATAATAAAAATGCACTCTAAAATCTCTGTTTTTTATATATATATAATTGATGTACATATGTATGTTATATGTACACTCTAAAAATGCTGGGTTAAATACAAACCAGTGCTGGGTAAAATAGGGACAACCCAGCAATTGGGTTGTTTTTATCACGGTTGGGTACTACCCAGAAGGTTGGGTTAAACATTTAAAACCAACCGCTGGGTCAAAACAGCAATTGCGGGTTTGTCCAATATTAACACAGCGCTGGGTTATATTTAACCAGCATTTTTTAGAGTGTAACGATGTACATTTGCATTGTTACATAAAACAGCAATGTCTGTCGTCTTTCAGCCCTGGTTACGCATTATTTTGGCAAGAGGTGAAACTTCCATAGTGGCCCCGGCCAGTTTTTCACTTTGAGTGTAGATCCGGTGTAGGCTAGCATTCCAAGCAGACGTTAGCTGTGACGTACATGTAAACAAAAAAGATTAAATGTGCATGGGACTACAATCGCTTTCCTATTTATACAGTAAAAATCTGGAATGCAGTGTAATGCAAACCTTAATTTCATTCAGGAAGTTTTATCTGAGGACAGAACACAAAATTACCATTAACAAATGTTTCCAGTTTTAGCTGGTTTGGCACAGACTACCCAACATTGGGTTACACTGACCCAGCGCTAGGTAGGTAGGCTATATGAGGAGGTCCATCATTTGTATTGACAGTAAAAATAACCCAGCAGTTGAATTACAGAAAAATTACCCAGCACCTGGGTAAAACATTAAATAACCCAATTAAATGACTCAACTGGCTGAACCCACAATTTGGGTTAAAAAAAAAACGGATTTTTTTTTTTAGAGTGTACTTAATAGACCTTGTGCATATTATGAACAGTCCTTTTGAAGTTGTTTTATGAAAATCCATAATGATCAAACACACACTGTATCTCTACACCACTTTTTTAACATTCACATATTTGGAAGACAAGTTTATTAAAGTGCTGTGATGCTATGCATCCTTAACTCTACATAGCCAATTACTCATTTACAGCAGTGATTGCAGAACAAGCCACTTTCTGCAACATAATCAATCTATTTTGTCACTCACAACAGGGAACAGTCAAGTTAAAAGTGCATCAAGCAATTTTGCAAAAGTTTTGATTTGTGAATAAAACATGCACAATCTGTCTAGTAGACTCATCTCTGTTTAAAAATATTTTGATCTACAGGTTTTGCATGAATACTTGATTATTTTATAAATAAATGTTTGAATGTCTCTACAAAATGTTTTTTTTTATTCCATTTAATTTGTTTTGTCCAAAGTAGTGAAGGAAAACATGTACTTCTTTAATAGTTTAATGGATGTATGATTGGTTGGTTGAGGAAAATGTGTGTGCAATACTGTAATCCAGGTAAAAGGTGCTGCCTTCACAAAGTTATTAAAATAAAAGGACCATATAATAGTTTACCATTGTTTACCTTTATTCTAAATGTTTTCTATTATAAAATGGCTGCAAATAGCAATAAACAATGAGCAGGTGTGCAATTTCTGACTGGTAGTGTATATGAGAATTACGGAATCAAAACCAAAAACACTGCAAACGTCTCTTGCTTGCTGTTGTTGAACTGAGCATGCAGGGTTGGGTTATTGAATTGTTTCATGGTGTGTACAGTAAATGTACCCAGTAGGCCTAAAACACACACAGGAAACAAAAACATTCTTCCTGGTGATAAACAGTTTTAATTAATCTCTTGTCAATTAAAACATGAATAATCCTACCGTCCCCGTGCACTTTGTTTGAAGTGTGGGGGCTTGGAAAAACTCTCTTCCAGTTTCTCATTAGTTTGAGATCACTTTCCATCTCTAGTAATTGACTGGCCTCATGAGAAGGGAGATTTGAAATGCAAACGCTGGCAATCAGTCTCCCTAAGGTCAGCATTTAAGCAGTTTCACAGAAGGATTCAGGATTAGTGGATGTGTCTGCCTCTTTTGATCACATCCGATTGTGAGGTTTGTTGCTGTGTGCAAGACTTGGGCTATCGTGCTGTGCTTTTGCCGAATACACACCTGAGCCGACATATTAAGACATAGTTTTATGTCCTCTATCCAAGATAAATTAGTCCCCCCCCCCCCCTTTATATATATAAAGCTCATTGAGTGCTAATAACACAACTAGATTACAAACATGATTAAATATTCATGCAGTGTGTGGGAGGAACTGACTTAGATTTGCCATTATTTGATGCCGCGTTGTCTTTTTCGACCGTAAGTGCCCTGCGAAGTGGACTTAACATGATATTCCGCCATGATTCCAGTTCCAAGGGAACGTACACGTTACATTCAAAGGGCATTAAAGTGCGCGAGACGTGAATTGATATTGTATTTATTTACAGAGGTAGGGGAGAGCGGGCACAAAGTAACATTTTTTGACTTTCTCAGTTTGTGTAAAACCACATGGGGTTCAGAATATATATATTTTTTTATCCACAGTAATTTTACAATTGTTTAGTACAAATATGTCGCTTTGTTTCATAATTGCAGTGTATACGTTTTTCTTTATTTACCCTCAAAAAAATGGAAGTGAATGTGACAACATGCCCCGTAGGTGGAACACATTGCAACATCTGAGGGGCACGTTGTAACTTGACCATATGACAGCTTAAAATCGTATCTGATCGAATGAAAAAAATATACAAAAACTAAAATATTTTGTTAATAAAATAAAATATATATATATATATAAAAAAAAATTTCAAATAAAATAATGGCGTTTTTTAAGAATTAAAAATAATCTGATTTTGGAGTTTGACAATGAACACATTGCAACCATGCTTGGAACGGCCCACATAAAAGAGCAAAATGCTTTACATGTCTTGAAATAATAATTTCTAAACATTAAACATTGACTGTCAGTCTTTATTCACCTGTTTCTCATTGTTTCTCATTAAAATTAAAGTAAATGTAAATTTCATCGCTAATGTCATAGAATAGCACATTGTAACGCAGTGATACAACGTGCCCCATCTGCGCAACTTGAATTTAAAACTGGTTAGTGTCTTCTACTAGTTATCAAAGCATTAAAAAACTATCTGAACTGATAAATAACAGATTGGAGATTAAAATAATAGCAGATTTGTCTAATTTTAAATGAATAATAAAAACTGAGATAAATTTACTTAAGCCAGAATTTAAATGTTACTATGGTAAAATAAATATTCAAACCATGTGTTACAACTAACACCCCATTACTTTGTGCATCGCACTCATCGCAAGTTTATTGTTAAATGCCCTTACATATCTCCATCACCATTATAAGTGTTTGATCACCACATCTGAGTGATCATTGCAAAAAATGTTTATGTAAATATTCTGTATTCTAATAGAGTAGTATCAGCCAATGTTTGACACCACGAAGGGGAAAAAGGTCAAATTTTGAATGGTTATGTACACCCCCCCCCCTCCCCCCTATAATATACACAAAGAATATCGGCCGATATATCGGTATCTGCCTTTTTTTTACTCCCTAATATCGGTATCGGCCCCAAAAAACCCGTATCGGTTGGGCTCTAATTACTACATTTCTGTGTCAATCCATGTTATTTTTTACCGCGAATAATGCACTTTACATCACTTCAATTCAGCGTGTGCAGCACAGCAGAACGACCGATCGCTGCACTGCTGCAGACGCACCACTCCTGGAGCGCACTGCCAGACTGCAATCGCGTGCAGTGTGAACGCTCTGATCCGTTAACATGGGTGTGGACTAAATACGCACCACAGACGCAGTGTGTGAACCTGGCGTTCCGTCTGTATGCCTGCCCGGTAGGGTGGCACGATTAATCGAATGTGATTGTCATACGCATTTTGATAGTAATGCCGGTTCTGTAATCAGCAGTAAATCATCATCACGTGCTTTCAAGATGGAGCAGAATTTACTACACATAGCCGTAGTTCACTGACAAGTAAGGGAAAAAAAATCGCAGACGATTTTTTATTGCGCGATTATGAAATCAAAGAAATCGTTTGTGATTAATGACAGCTGTTTGCATAGCTTCTCAGTGAACTATGGCTCTGTGAAGTAAATGCTGCTCCATCTGAAAGCATGTGAAAATACCACATTTAATAACATGTTTTTACTCAAATCACTTCATAACATAAAGTGTTTGAAATAAATCCTTCTGTGAAATGATGTGGCTTCTTACACAGAATAAGGCACGCAACATATTTCATAGTATTTAAGCATTGATAAAGGCATTGCATTATAAATATACTTTATTTTATTGAAAATGATAAGAACGTGTCGTGTGTTTATTAGTCACGTTGAATCAATGAAAGCAGTTGAATATTCTGTTTATTCAGCTGCAGCGATAGGCATTTTCTGGGTTTCTTCTGCGAGGCGTATTTGGGAGTTTCAGCGCGAGAGCGCCCTCTGGCCTTTGGATGGAGATTTACTGCTGATCACAGAACCGTGCTTAACTGAAAGATACGCATGACAATTGCAGCTTCTGTCGAATCGCGATCTCGATTCCATTTCGATGTATCGTGCAGCCCTACCGCCCGGTCTGTTCTGTTCTGTTCTCGTGCTCCATTTAGGCGCACTGCATTCTGATTGGTTCGGATAGCATACTGCGGGACGTCGGGGGCACAGAAAATTGTGCTATAAAGCGATTTAGAAATTGTGCACGCTCAAATCGTGATTTTATGACATTTCGATTAATCGCACAACCCTATTTAGTACTGCTGCTTTAAGAGCTGCCACATCTGTTTTCTCTCAACTGTTTACTTTCATTTTAGACATAATTAACGCCTTATGTAAAGTTTTAAGTACTGTTTTTGACAGTATTGGCGCAATCAGACGATAACTAAATAATCAGGTGCTGTTTGACCTGCCGTTTAGTGTACGGTCACTTCGGGTGTACGCGCTCTGAATAAACACATGTTAGAACATCACGCAAATGAAACGTTTAACCGGCAAGGCTTTAAAGCATGTGGAAATAATGTACTTTTGTGGTTGCGAATAAGTCTTGTCACATCATTTGATGTGAATGTGTCTCGCGAGTTTCAGTTGGAGCTGGAGCCGCGAGACATAGCCTAATACAGCGCATAGCTTGAGGTAGAAGTTGTATTTTGTTAGTAAATGTTTCATTATATATGACTAGTGTTGCCTCCTTCGTTCACTATTACACTACTGCATATATTGCATCTGACACTGGTGTTGCCTAGTTTTGTATCGTAAGCCCACACTTTCAAATGTTTCACTCTTGCCTTGATGACTGATTGCACAAACACACCGCACATGTCTCAAAGTTAAAGAATATCTCTTTGGTTTTGAGACTTTAGTCTTTGCAACTTCAAGGATCTTATCTATGCACAATCAGCTTGTAACACTCCAAAGAGAGAGGAAAAATTGAAATCGCATCAGATGACCCCTTTAAACAAGAAAAAAGTCTCTGTGTCAATCTCGCTTTCAGTTTGAATTACAACTTGATTTTCTGCTATAAAACAGCTGTCCAGTGTGGAGCTAGCTAATGAGTTTTATTACTGAATGCAAAAATAAATAAATACAAATAAATAAAAAATCAGTAGTGATAGTTTGATTGTGGTAGGTTAAAGCATGATCTAGCTATGGACGCTTTGATACTATAAAACACTAAAGGCTTGTTCACACCGGGACGAATATCGTGCACGATTATCGCCGACGTTTAACGTCTCGTGACTAAACAAAGGGCACCAATTTGAGTGTGCACACCGACGCGCAAAACGTGAGGCATAAAAGCGTAATTTTTTTTAATAAACGCCACGGGCTAATTTTTTTAGTTTGAAGCGCCGCGTTTAAAAAACTGGCCAACGAATGAGATTGGAGCTTTTGTTCACGTGCCTGGAGCTGCAGAAAGTTACAGTAAAACACGACGCTGTCGTGGCGCTCAAGCACAAAACGGTCTTTCCGAGCACACATTGATACCTAACGACGAAGAGGAAGTAGACCAAGAAGATGCATCGAGTCAAGATTAATGTAGAGCTGCTGGTCTCATTGGTGTCTGAACACAAAGGGCTTTGACAAACGCGACAGAGACTACAAAAATCTCGATAAGAGGGAGTTGTTATGGAGAGGAATTACAGATCAAGTAGGATTCGATGTGTACCGGGTTGTGTTCAACCGAAGTCTCAGCCTTTCTCAAAAAGAACAACCAAATCTGGCTTCAGAAGTGGACATTCGAACGAGACTGCCTTGCTCTCAGTTGTTGAAGCCCTAAGACTGGCAAGAGCGGCTTCCAAATCTTCTATACTTATTTTGCTGGATCTGTCTGCTGCTTTTGATACGGTGAACCACCAGATTCTCCTGTCAACCCTATTGGAAAATGGCATCTCAGGAACCGCACACCAGTGGTTTGAGTCTTACCTCTCAGATAGGTCATTCAAGGTATCTTGGAGAGGTGAGGAGTCCAAGTCGCAAAATCTAGCTACTGGGGTGCCTCAGAGCTCAGTACTTGGACCACTTCTCTTCTCTGTCTACATGGCATCACTAGGTTCTGTCGTTCAGAAACATGACTTTGCATATCACTGCTATGCTGATGACACTCAACTCTACCTCTCATTCCATCCTGATGATCCGACGATAGCTGCTCACATCTCGGCATGTCTAACAGACATTTCTTGTTGGATGACGGACCATCACCTTCAACTCAACCTAGCTAAGACAGAACTACTTGTGGTTTCCACAAACCCATCACTTTATCAAAATTTCACAATCCAGTTAGGCTCATCAACCACAACACCTTCAAAAACAGCTAGAAAAACCATTGGATTATGAGCGGATATCCCCAAAATGCCGCTGCAAGATTTATCTGCAGGAGCCGAAAAGAATGCACGTCACATCTCTGTTCATCAGTTTGCACTGGCTACAAGTAGCTGCTCACATTAAATTCAAGGCATTGATGTTTGCTTACAAAACCATCACTGGTTCTGCACCCATTTACCTAAATTCATTATTTCAGAGTTATGTGCCCTCTAGAAGCTTCCGTTTTGCAAGTGAATGTCACTTTATTGTGCCATCCCATAGAGGCACAAAATCACTTTCACAGACTTTTTAATTAACTGTTCCCTCCTGGTAGAATGACCTGCCCAAATCAATCCGAGCAGCTGAGTCCTTAACAATCTTCAAGAAACGACTAAAAACACATCTGTTCACCTTTATTTGACCCTCTAACTCTAAAACTTTCTATTCTACTATAATTCTACTTTATATTTATCTTTTTTTATTCTTTATTTTAAAAAAACAACAAAAAACAAAAACTAGCGTTCTATTTTTTTCTAGATTATCTACTGTGTTTTTTCTTGTGTGTGTGTGTGTGTGTGTGTGTGTGTGTGTGTATGTGTGTATGCATAAATGCAAAGTTCAGATGTCAAAAAGCCTATAAATCGCCAATCTGAATTTTCTTCTAAAATGAGGCATTTTTATCGGCTCGATATTTATGTTCAGTTATTTCACTTAATTGCATCGAAAATGTAATGTTATATTGCCAGAGAGTAAAATACTGAACCTAAAACATGCAAGCTGATACAAATGCTAATGTAGACGAAAATTTCAGATGGCACTGAGAGGCTCTTTGTATCGAACTCTCATAATATATTATATATATATATATATATATATATATGTAATATATAACACCACACATACATACACACACACCTTGCTACGGTACTGGTTTAGGCAAACCGAGATGTATTCTGCACTTTATATTGTTGCTATTTTGTTAGTGTTGACTGCTTTTATGGTCATCTGTAAGTGCTTTGGATAAATAGTGTCTGCTAAATGACTAAATAATGTAAATATAAATATATATATATATATATTTTTTTTTTATATATATATATATATATTTTATTATATATATATATATATATTACATTTAGTCATTTAGCAGACACCTTTATACTGTATGTATGTTATACAGTATAGGAACACACACACACACAACCCACACACACAACACACACATATATATCTATATATAATTTATATATAAAATTTTCCCTGCTAATGTTTGAGAAGTTATTTAGGTTATGTCTGCCAGTCTTCATCTGCCTTTATCTGTTGTTGTGAATAAATTCAACAAGACTGATACAAGATAAATGAGCATGCACTTGAATGTACAACACTAATTCTCTCCTTTTCTCTTTCTCTTTCATGTTCGGTGCGCGTATTAATTGCCATCATAGGTAAGTCGATTCTTGTTCACTTATTATTCACATCATAACATGGCTTGATGATGACTTCCTGAACAACAGAACAACATTTGCTCTCATCTATTGCCAATGATGCGTTGAGTGTTGAGTCTGTGAGTGGCGCGTTTTATTTAAAAAAATGAGCCAATGAAGATGAATGAGTAGGATCTGAGATAATGTGTTTTAGATGTGTTTGTTCTCTGCTTGATGCTGAGTGATTTGGCTGTTCATAAATCTTAGAGGGTTATGATGAGTGAGGGTTGCGTAGAGCTGCCCATGTTCACTGATCAGGGGAACTCGAGGGGTCGTGGGTTATTGCCTGGAAAGAAACAAACAAACAAACGCATCTGTCTCCGTGGTCTAATTCGATGTGCATCGTTATGTTCTGTTGAGTGTTTCTACACACTTCCAGCTTCATGTTGTCCACGAATAACTGCGTATCTAGCTGTAAGTGTGAGATACAAAGCAGAAGTGAAAGTGGGTTAGTCTATATTGTGCCGTAAATTGGATTTGAAAAATAACTCTTGAAAAGAGGTCACATCTCTTTTGAGAAGATTTTACTGTATGTCCCATATCACTCAAAGTGCTGAAGATAGTAAGTCTCATTTTTACTAACCCTTGCTTAGGAAGGATTTCTTTTTTAATATCTTTATTTTCATTAATAAATCATGACTGAAATCAAATTGAATCCTTTCTTAATGCATATTTGTTGTCATAAATATGAAAGAATCATTGGTGCAGGTTATTGTAAAGCATGTTTGTCTTTGTAATCTATCATCAGAACCGACTTGCTTTGCTTGTGATTGGTTAATGTCGAAAGTGCACTTAATTTCTGTGACAAATCTCACCAAATGGCAATGGCAAAAACAATGCTTTCTGATTCGATTATGAAGTCCCACTTTATATTAAGTGTCCCTAATACCTGTGTACTTACATAGTAACTAGATGTGTACATAGTATGTAACCACATTGTAAGTACATATTGGTACATAGTATCTACAGCTCTAATGTTTGTGTAACTACACATATGTAACAACCCACTGAATGGTATGTGTAAGTACAAATGTGTAACAGGACATTGGTAACAACACTTTCTGGTAATGAAAATACAAATGTGTAACAGGACTAACAGCACTTTTTGGTAAAGAAAGTGTTACACTTTATATTAGATTTATCATGTAATTACTCTGATATATGTTACACAGCAGCGGCCAGTAAGTTAGCCTTTACATATAAATTGTGGTTGGTGTCCAGAATGTTACACTTTATATTAAGTGGACAGTTCCTGAGGAGTTACCATGTAAGTACACTGATATTACAGTGGTATTTCAACTCCACTAACTTGAGATCCAACTCCTCCCACTTTACATATCCCTAAACCTACCCATCTCCACCCCCTGGATCCCATTTCCACCCCTAAACCTACCCATCTCCACCCCATGGATCCCATTCCCACCCCTAAACCTACCCATCTCAACCCCCTGGATCAAATGGCTCCAATTACTCTTATACATATTGTTGTTACAAAATTTTATTATATATGTCCTGTTACACATTTGTACTTACACAAACCATCCTGAGGGTTGTTACATGTGTGTAGTTAATGAAATATTACAGCTCTAGATATTATGTTCCAATGTGTACTTACACTGTGGTTACTATGTACAAATCTAGTTACTATGTAAGTACACAGGTATTAGGGACACTTAATATAAAGTGGGACCGATTATGATTCACAAGCTTTCAATATAATTCTGATTTGATTAATTTGTGATTCATCTGAATGTATTTTAGTCCATTTTGCATATGTATGAAATAAATGATTCCTCTGCTAATGCTGTAAATAGTTTCAGACTGATATAAGATGGTCGTTTTGAGCTGTACTTTGAAAGTTTGTTTCAGGAATCAGGCAATTCACTGCATTTAGGCAGGTCTGAGTGAAATATATTCAGGGATAATGAAGGAGAAGTGAGGACGTAGACTGTGACTTTTAATAATTAAATCTCACAAGTGGTCGACAAGATTTGTCCATACCTACTTAATTTATTTATTTACCTTATTCATTTTTTACATATATATTATTTATATTGATATTAAAATAATAATCAATGTTTAAATGCCACCTATTAAAATTGTATTTAATTTGTATATTTTGGTAAATAATTTAAATTTTAATCTAAATAATATATTAATAAATATCTATATTAAATATTTTTAATAAAATAATTTGTTTTTTATTCATAGTTTTAAACTGGATATATTAAATAATATTTGTATTTTGTGTAATATTTAATACAAGTATGTATTATATTTAATAAGACAACATTTACTATGGTGGTAAAACATGTCAGACTTTAATACAATTTCCTGTCAAGAATTTATACTCCTCCGCTGTAATTTTGCTACCTAGGAGTATGAAAGGTTAGCTTTTATCCCCAAAGATTACACATTACCCTGTTAAGTGCCTTTTTTACTGCTTCCCTCCATCATTTGGGCTTTGCAGTAGATGTATAAAAAGGCTCTTTAGGTGTCCAGGCATTTTGAAGGCTCTGATAATGGCCTCGACCATTCGCCTTGTCGGCTGTTCACCCGCCCTTTATGCAATACGCTCAGATGTCAGCTCTCCAGTGCACCTTAACAATGGCAACTTTATATCGTAAAGAGTTCTTTAACATCAATATTAGGGAAGGTGGGAAATGAAATTAAAGTGTGTTTGGCAGGCAGGAGTTCTGCATCATGAATGGAAGTTTGCTCGGGTTTGATGGAAGTGTTGGCAGGTGACTTTCTGCCGTTTGCAAAGTGCTCAATCGCTTTCTGAAAGACCTGCATTGATCGGAAGTAACTCATCTGGTTCGAGCACAAATGGCCCAAAAATTATCCTAGTGTTCAAACCGGGGGGGGGGGGGGGGGGGGGGGGCATGAACTTTTTTTGATGGCCGATGTTAGAGAGCAGGGTGGTCGATGGTCAATATAAATATATGATATCACAATATTTAATTTAAAGAGTAAAAACACATCAACCCTCTATAGACGCCTTGGCATTAGAATGGCTAGTATTTATTTTATTTATTATAATTTTTTACTTGGCAGACTAATACATACATACATACATACATATATTAAAAAGTAGTACTCTTAAATGTATAAAAAAAAATTACAAAATGTATAAAAAAAGTACTTGAATTTCAGATAGTATATTTATAGTACAATTGTACTTGAACATGCTTACTTGAAGTGTGTTAAAAAAAGTATTGAATTGCAATTAAAATGTATACTAAAAGTACTACGGTAATAAATATATCCTAAGTTACGCTTTTAAGAAATGTGCTAAAACATAAGCATACTTTTGTGACATTTTAGTGTATTTACGGAAAATATACTTATTTTACTCCTACTTAAAGAATATTTTGTTCATTTTGTGTAAGAACATAGTACATTTATACAGCTTTTAGTGATTTTAAAGTATATGTATCTTATTTTTAAACCATAAGTAGACATACTGCAATATATTTTAAATATTTGTTTAATGAACGTGTGCTTCAGCCTACTTTTCAAAAGTAAGATGTGTGAAAAAAACTTCTTTAACATTTTTATATATTTCATAAAGTACATTCATTCACTTACAGATGAATACATTATAGCTATAAAATAAGCAAAAGTATCCTTACATAGTACCAACTTATAAATGTAATTTTGTCAACTATGTCTTAGTAATAAGCATACTTAAAATCAATATATTGTTTGGTTTCATTTGTTTGTGCGTGTAAAATTGTACTAGGCTGTTTTGCAATACAAAATCTGATCAAGCAAGCAAGCGCGTCTCAGCTTCCGTTTACCACTTCTGATGTTCATGTCAGAAGCGTTGATGGATGTGAAAAAAAAATCTAAATTTAAACCGTTAAGTCATTTATAGCGATCGCGTCTGTATGTGCATACAATTGTATTATGCATTTGTTTTCACTGATAGAATATGCATAGTGTATTTTCCAGTAATATGGGTATAACAGAAATGTTCTACAAATTGATTGAAGTAGTTATTTTATAGCATTTCACTGATCTTTATTTTAATTTATTCTAATTTATTACAATTATTTTGGTCAAGAGTGTGTATGTGCTGCTGTACTCAAGGAATTTATTGTTGTAATGCACTTTTTTACTCCTGTGTGCATCAAACCTCTGTTTTTTTTTCTGACCATAGAAGACTGTCCCATTTGATATTCCAGTAGTGTCTACCAAATTAATATGCTGGAGTTTAATGTAGAAGTAATGTAGAAGATGTTTGATTTTTTCTTTAGGCTTTCTCACTCTAAGACTCAACTAATCTCTGCTATTCTGCAGCTGTGATCCTTGGAGAGTCTTTGGCCACTCAAACTCTCCTCCTCACCGTGCATTAGGATGATATAGACACACATCCTCTTCCAGGAAGATTTGTAACATCTTTAGTTGATTGGAAATTCTTAATTATTGCCCTGCTGGTGGAAATGGGGAATTTTCATTGATCTAGCTCTTCTTAAAGACCACTTTCTAATTTGTAAGCTCAATTTATCTGTTCTGCACTCCAAGCTATTTCCTTTGGTTTTAATCATTGTGATGGAATTACGGTATTTGGCCTTTGTTTTCCCTCATATTTATATTCCTGTGAAACAGGAATATCCATTGGCTGGATAATTTCATGTTCATAATCACCCTGGTGTGCTAAAAATGGTAAATGTGAATGGGAATATACTTCAGAGATATTTTACTCATAATAATTTCTAAGGGTACTCATTAATTGTGGTCCACGGGGGGTATTAGAGAAAAAACATTTATTTCAATAATGATTCCCCCCCCCCCCCATTTTAAATTCTTATTATCCAATGAAAGTTTAGATTTTTGTGATTTTTTAAAATAAAAGATCAAAATGATTTACAATGCAGATTTATTTTCACAGCCTTTTTTGATCATATTTACCAAGGGTACCAACAATTCTGACCATGACGGTATATCGGCCTTGGTGAAAACTGTCGATCACTAACAAGTACGCGTTTTCTGGTTTTACGTTTAGCATTGGATTATAGGCAGCAAGTTTTCAGACCAGCTTGATTTACTTGTTGATGTGGAGTCTATATGACATGTTGTTTGCAACCAGTACATCATTGAAATGGTAGAATGTGAGTTCAGCTCTGGTTCTTTGATTTAATTGATTTAATGAATTCTAGGATAGTATTTTGCTGGTTGGACTAAAAATGTCCTTACTTTTCCTATTGTTTTGCTCCAGTTGGTTCATGAAAGTATATACGTCCACTTTTCCTTTTCATAAAAACGGTGTTAGGGTTTTTCAAAACAAAATTTAACGAGTTCGTTTGCCCATATAATCTTAAGGAAATTGTGTGTTTGGCTTATTTGGCTTGCTGTCCACTGATGAGGGGCTCGATGAAGAAGCTTCAACTCGAGCTCTGATATACCCCCAGGGACTTGATATAGGATGATTACGAAGGGCAAGGTACCTAAGATGAAGGTGGAGTTTTGGGGAGATGGAGGGATGCTGGAACAGCTGAGACTGGAGAAAGGTAAGCAGCTGCTTATATACTCTGGCTGTTGATTGAAAGATTAGATGGGCTTGCTCCTCCCTAACTTACGTTAAGGAACTTAATTCTGGATCTGGATATATTGGCAGCAGCTCATTGATTCAGAATTAATGTTCAGGTAAGGCCTGATAAGAAGACAGGTAGTGATAAAGAAATGGGGATTGTCCAGACAGCAAGGACACTTCAAAGACACTTGAGGACCAAGTTTCCCATGAGGCTTTGGTTTCAATAGAATAACAGATGATCTTCAATGCTTCATTAGTTTTTCACAACAGAATTGGGGCGATAATGGAAACAGTCGTACCAAAGCTGGCCGAGGCATTTTATATTTGCTTAAATCTTTGATATGTTCATTTGAGTAGTATGTTGGAGCAAATTCAATTACATTATCATCTAATTAAACTCACATATGTGCTGAAATATTGACGGCGCTCCATGTCGTCTCTGTAATAGCCATGACCGTATCTAACAGGGTTCTGCATTACTGTGGGTTTCCCGCAGGACTCGATTAATTTCTGATTTGGAGGTGGATGCTGACAGCCTGACAGTACGTCTTGTTGTATAGCACAGTTCTTGGGTGCCTTTAATGTTTGAAAATGTCCTGAATTCATTCATTTGAACTGATCGTTGTATTGATTCCATTAGGTCATCAAGCAGTTCACATGTGAAAGCACTTGTGGCTGGATTTTTGTTTCAGTAGTTCAATATTCCAGCATCAGGTTTGTGCTTCATTTAGAATTGAATTTATAAGTGAATCAAATTTAAATGAGTTTGAAATGAGGTAATATAATGTAGAATTGTAATTTCAGCTTAAAAAAGAAAAAGAAATATGTTGTTCATATGGGCTTTTTCCAGAAACATGAGATAATATTAATAATCAGTGTTTGAAGTGCCACCTATTAAAATGTGTATATAATTTATATATTTGATAAATATTTTGGCTATTATAATATTTAATACAATTATATTGTATTTTATTGACTGACTGATTGATTGATTGATTGACCTGGATGTAATCTTGACAGGTTTGGTGAGATTCAGACAGTTATGGGATAAATACTCTTCCGGAGAGACACGTAAAAATAAACATAATGGTCAAAAAAACAAATAAATTAAACTAAAAAAGTTTTGTTGACCATTAAGCAACAAAGGCAAATTTCAGATTGGATTTGTAGCATTTGGTTAAATAAATGCAGCATGCAGTAAGTAATGTTTGCCGCTGACTTTTTTTTGCCCTCTTATACTTTCCTCAGTGACATAATTAAAAATAATCAACAGCATTAAAAATTCAGGATTTTGGGAATGTATTGGAACAATTCAGAAGCAGGTGGAGTAAAAACTAGAAAGATGTCAAAAATCACCCCCATGCATATCTACTGAGATGCAGCAGAAGCATCTGGAGGCTAAAGTGAGGTTTTCAGTGATCTGGGACATTACCAACCCCTCGAGTCTACATGACTGCAGATAGAACAGATGAGAAACTTGTGTGTACTTGAGACAGAATCAAATTGCTCTTGAACACTGCATTGCCATGTGTTTGAACCGAATCACTTAGCCTCTCAAAAACCTCACAACGCTGTCAAATAGCCATTAATTAATCAATAATGCACAGCGGCTCAGTTAAAGCTATTACTTTAAGGTAATGTCTTATGTGCTGAACTTTCAAGGAAGAGATGTGTTTGCAGTGTAGCTGATCTCACATCAGTTCGGCTGTAACGGCCTTCCAAATGGCTTACAGGCATACTACTCTACTTACTATTTTTGTCTTACTACAGACATAGAATATCTAGACAACTGTCACGTTCGCTACTGTGAGGGAGCGAGGAGCAAGGGACGAGGAGACCAGGAGTACATCAACAAGGGAATTTTAATTACATCAAGGGAACCAGGAAAACTAGGGATGGGAAGATTCCCCGATTAGCTCGGTGCATCGGCATAAAAAGTTAACGATGTGATGCATCGGTTTAAAAAGTGTGTATCGGCTACAAGTCGGCATTTGTATCGCAATGCATCGCTTCTAACATATTTGCATCGGTAAAAAACGATTTATTTATATATTATTACTAGTGGATACACTATACTTTTATTATTTAGAAAGTGACTAATAATCTGTGATCTATGTATTTGTTTGTCAAGCGCGTTCTCTTATCATCGCTGTTGCGTGAATTGGACAATCACAACCACCATGAGACCCGAGAAAAAACTGGATTAAAGTCCAAAAACCTGACTTGAAAATAACCTAACCAAACTCAACAGGGCTAAAGCGGTTCATAAACAAAAAGTTATTTCACACAATCTCACAATCTGTGCATGCTATACTAAAAAGCAGCCCTAATGTCGATCATGGATCAAATCTATCCACCATGGCAAACAGTGAATATATTCGTGCTGTTTAATGCATTTGAGACGTTGTGTTTTCCTTAGTGCATAACTGACATGTCAGGTATATTTTTCATCTGTAAATGTCATGCAAATATATTAATTTTGCTGTCAGGAGTGGGTGAGGCACGCGAGAGCAACGAGCGCTGATGCACTCATGCACGCTAAACAGACAGAGCAATCGAATACGAGCGCAATAATTCTGTGTAAAATATACATTTTGCTAAAAAAATATTTTTTTGGACATTAAATGTGCCTTTTGTAGAATTTAAACCTACATATACAGTGGGGCAAAAAAGTATTTTGTCAGCCACCAATTGTGCAAGTTCTACCACTTAAAAAGATGAGAGAGGCCTGTCATTTTCTCATAGGTATACCTCAACTATGAGAGACAAAATTGGGAAAAAAAAAAGCAGAAAATCACATTGTAGGATTTTTAAGAATTAATTGGTAAATTCCTCGGTAAAAAAAGTATTTGGTCACCTACAAACAAGCAAAATTTCTGGCTCTCACAGACCTGTAACAAACTTATTTAAGAGGCTCCTCTGTCCTCCACTGGTTACCTGTATTAATGGCATCTGGTTGAACTCGTTATCAGTATAAAAGACACCTGTCCACAACCTCAAACAGTCACACTCAAACTCCACCATGGCCAAGACCAAAGAGCTGTCAAAGGACACCAGAACCAAAATTGTAGACCTGCACCAGGCTGGGAAGACTGAATCTGCCATAGGTAAGCAGCTTGGTGTGAAGAACTCAACTGTGGGAGCAATTATTAGAAAAAGGAAGACATACAAGACCACTGATAATCTCCCTCGATCTGGGGCTCCACGCAAGAACTCACCCCGTGGGGTCAAAATGATCACAAGAAATGTGAGCAAAAATCCCAGAACCACACGGGGGGACATAGTGAAGGAAAAAAATAACCTGCAGAGAGCTGGGACCAAAGTAACAAAGGGTACCATCAGTAACACACTGCACCGCCAGGGACTCAAATCCTGCAGTGCCAGATGTGCCCCCCTGCTTAAGCCAGTACATGTCCAAGCCCATCTGAAGTTTGCTAGAGAGCAATTGGATGATCCAGAAGAGGATTGGGAAAATGTCATATGGTCAGATTTTTGGTAAAAACTCAACTTGTCGCTTTTGGAGGAGAAAGAATGCTGAGTTGAATCCAAAGAACACCATACCTACTGTGAAGCATGGGGGTGAAAACATCATGCTTTGGGGCTGTTTTTCGTTTACACGGATCAGTCGTCCTGGTCCGTGTAAACGAAAGAATGAATGGGCCATGTATCGTGAGATTTTGAGAGAAAACCTCCTTCCATCAGCAAGGGCATTGAAGATGAAACGTGGCTGGTCTTTCAGCATGACAATGATCCCAAACACACCGCCCCCGGGCAACGAAGGAGTGGCTTCGTAAGAAGCATTTCAAGGTACTGGAGTGGCCTAGCCAGTCTCAAGATCTCAACCCCATAGAAAATCTTTAATCCGTGTTGCCCAGCGACAGCCCCAAAAAAATTACTGCTCTAGAGGAGATCTGCATATAGGAATGGGCCAAAATACCAGCAACAGTGTGTGGAAAACCTTGTGAAGACTTACAGAAAACGTTTGACCTCTGTCATAGCCAACAAAGGGTATATAACAAAGTATTGAGATGAAATTTTGTTATTGACCAAATCCTTATTTTCCACCATAAATTGCAAATAAATTCTTTAAAAAATCCTACAATGTGATTTTCTGAGTTTTTTTTTCTAATTTTGTCTCTCATAATTGAGGTATACCTATGATGAAAATTACAGTCCTCTCTCTATGTTTAAGTGGGAAACTTGAACAATTGGTGGATGACAATCTGTTTTTCCCCACTGTAAGTGTATTTTTATGATAGCAGTAACTGTAAAGGGACTATTGTAATGGGTAAATCAAATGTAAGCTAGTAGGCTACATTAGCTACTAATTACTAAGCTCAAATGAGTTAATGTGTGTTTCTTATAGCAGTTAAAATTTAGTCATTTTCTTATTTATTTTCATTTTAATTCAGTGATTTTAACTTTTAATTTAGTTATTTTAATGCTTTAAAGAGCAATTTTTGATTGTAATGTTCTGTTCTGCTATCTGTTCTGCAAAGGTAGCCTACAGCTGTCATAAAACCAGAGAGAGCCTTTCTGCTTGGCTAGAAACTGTAAAAAAGTCAAATAATAGCGTTCCTATTGGTCAGTGTTAGAGGAACTCAGCTTAGTCTGATAGTTAACCTGCTTTAGACCAGGTTAGTTTCCCAGCATAAGTTGCCACAGTGACTGAAGTTAATCTATGTTAAATTTGCTTTATGGAACCAAATCATTTGACAACGAGTCAGACTAACTGAAATAAGCCTGGCTTATTTGGTAAACTTGTTTTATGAAACAGGCCTTGAGGCATTAAAAGTGATCATATTTTTCCATTGCATCGTATTGCATCGAATCGAAATCAGATCGCCGTGCATCGTAATAGGGGTGAATCGTATCGCATCGGTAGCTGCTTCATATGTATCTTTAATGTATCGTATCATTGGCTATGCATTGAGATGCGTATCATATCGGCCTCAGTCATGAGATGCACATCCCTAAGGAAAACACACGTAGCAAAGGAGGTAGACATATACAAACCCAATTCCAAAAAAGTTGGGACAGTGTACAAATTGTGAGTAAAAAAGGAATGGAATAATTTACAAATCTCATAAACTTATATTTTATTCACAATAGAATATAGATAACATATAAAAAATGTTGAAAGTGAGACATTTTGAAAATGTCATGCCAAATATTGGCTCATTTTGAGAGCTACACATTCCAAAAAAGTTGGGACAGGTAAGAGCCGGAAAAGTTAAATGTACTTATAAGGAACAGCTGGAGGACCAATTTACTTAACTTATTAGGTCAATTGGCAACATGTTTGGGTATAAAAAGAGCCTCTCAGAGTGCCAGTGTCTCTCAGAAGTCAAGATGGGCATGAGGATCACCAATTCCCCCAATGCTGTTGCGAAAAATAGTGGAGCAATATCAGATAGGAGTTTCTCAGAGAAAAATTGCAATTAGTTTGAAGTTATCATCATCTACAGTTCATAATATCATCCAAAGATTCAGAGATTCTGGAACAATCTCTGTGCGTAAGGGTTAAGGCCGGAAAACCATACTGGATGCCAGTGATCTTCGGGCCCTTAGACGGCACTGCATCACATAAAGGAATGCTACTGTAATGGAAATCACAAAATGGGCTCAGGAATACTTCCAGAAAAAATTGTCGGTGAACACAATCCACCGTGCCATTCGCCCGTTGCCGGCTAAAACTCTATAGGTCAAAAAAGAAGCAATATCTAAACATGATCCAGAAGCGCAGGTGTTTTCTCTTGGCCAAGGCTCATTTAAAATTGACTGTGGCAAAGTGGAAAACTGTTCTGTGGGCAGACGAATCAAAAGATGTTTGAAGTTATTTTTGGAAAACTGGGACGCAGTGTCATCCGGACTAAAGAGGACAAGAACAACCCAAGTTGTTATCACCGCTCAGTTCAGAAGCCTGCATCTCTAATGGTATGGGGTTGCATGAGTGCGTGTGGAATGGGCAGCTTACACATCTGGAAAGGAACCATCAATGCTGAAAGGTATATCCAATTCTAGAACAACATATGCTCCCATCCAGACGTTGTCTCTTTCAGGGAAGACCTGCATTTTCCAACATGACAATGCCAGAACACATACTGCATCAACTACAACATAATGGCTGCGTAGAAGGATCCGGGTACAGAAATGGCCAGCCTGCAGTCCAGATCATTCACCCATAGAAAACATTTGGCGTATCATAAAGAGGAAGATGCGACAAAGAAGACCTAAGACAGTTGAGCAACTAGAAGCCTGTATAGACAAGAATGGGACAACATTCCTAAACTTGAGCAACTTGTCTCATCAGTCCCCAGACGTTTGCAGACTGTTATAAAAAGAAGAGGGGATGCCCCACAGTGGTAAACAGGGCCTTGTCCCAACTTTTTTGAGATGTGTTGATGCCATGAAATTTTAAATCAACTTATTTTCACCTTAAAATTATAAATTTTTTTTTTTTTTTTTTCTTTTCAGTTTAACATTTGATTGGTAATCTATGTTGTATTCGGAATAAAATATTGAAATTTTAAACTTCCACATCATTGCATTCTGTTTTTATTCACAATTTGTACAGTGTCCCAACTTTTTTGGAATCGGGTTTGTACAATACCGGACGAAGAACTAAGAACCGGGAACAGTATAAATACCAAAGACATGACGAGAAGCACCTGGAAACTAGTGAAACATAATAACATGAGGGGAAAACACAGCTGGAGACAAATACACACAATGAGGACAGGAACAGGAAATACCAAATAAGGGCAAGGAAGGCACATGGGGAACAAAACAAAACACAAGACAGGACAAAAGTCTGACAATTACTCCCCCCTCCCGGAAGGTGTGTCCCGCGCCGTAACAATTCCACCAGGAAGGGGGGGGTGGGCGTCCTGGAGGCTGGTGCAGGACAGGGACACAGGGAAGGCCTCCAGGGCGGATCAGGCAGTCCAGGGTGCCATGGCTGCACAGGCAGCTCAGGGTGCCATGGCGGAGCAGGCAGTTCAGGAGGTCATGGTGGAGCAGGCAGTTCAGGAGGCCATGGCCTCGGAATTAGGCCCGGCCTCCACGGATAGACCCCTATTACCACCCCCCAAAAAAAAAAAAACATTTGGGGAGAGTATAGTCTTTAGCGGCCCTCCGTGGGCCTAACTTGGGAACTGTGGCCATCCCTGGGCTTGACATGGGGGGACTGGAGCCCTCCTTGGGCTGAACGAAGGAACTGGAGCCCTTTCTGTGCTAGACATGGGGACTGGAGCCTCCTTGGGCTAAAATCTGGGACTGGTGCCCTCTCTGGGCTAAACTCTGGGATTGGAGCCCTCTCTGGGCTAAACTCGGGAAAAGGAGCTGGAGCCCTCCTTGGGCTGAATTCGGGGGCTGGAGCCAACACTGGAGCAAGCTCTGGGGCTAGGATGAGGGCGGAGGACAGTCTTTTTCTCCTCATCCTCCTCCTTTGGTTAGAGGACATTGCGGGCTTGACTTCGGAACAGCGGGCGGGCTGGAGAGTACTGTGGTCGGCGGGCTTGACTGAGGAATGTCCGGCGGCCTTGACTGAGGAACGGCCGGCGGGATAGTTCTGGATCGGGTTTTGTGAGATTTAGGAAATTGGTTCTCAGTCTGTGAAAAAGGCGAGTTTTTACCCAGGTCTCCCTATGCTCCTGCGGTCAGCTAGTACTAATGTGTTGAGAGGTCTAGTTGTGATCTTTTGTTCTCAGTGTGCTGAGAGAGATTACGGCTAGAGAGAAGATTTTTCCTGCCATTTAAAGAGAATAGGAGATAAATGGGGAACATCAGTTCGAGTGGGAGCCTTTTACCTCTTTTCAGGGAGTCGCTTTATGCCACATTCACCCAAAGTGAGATTTGTCCTTGGAGATAAGGAAATGGGTCGAGTCACACAGCGTCTGAAAGGATCTTTACGTCACGAGACACTCAGGGGGTAACTGTAACTTTGTGGGGCTTTTTATTGGAAAAACTCAAAGTTGAGTATCTGGAAATGTTCAGACTGGATTTGAACTTTGCTTGATTGAAACCAACATGGATGTCTGTGTGCAAACTGCTAGGCCATAGAGAAATTGAAACTCTACCATCGTAAAAACATTTTTTATATATTTTTCTCTCATTCCGGCATAAAAATCAAGGAACTTTGCTGCCGTGCCATGGGTGCAGCAGGCGCTGCGTAATATCATTGCGCCTGCTGCACCCATTGTACGGCAGCAAAGTTCCTTGATTATTACGCTGGAATGAGAGCATAGTTCCTAGCCATATCGGCCTAGAAAATCGCAACTTTTAATTTTACTTCAGTCTTAGTACACGATGTAACTACAAGAAGAGTCAAGTTTTAAATAGGAAAAAAAAAAAATTATAGAAACTCTTTGGTAATTTTTGAGCAAGATGCTAACGGTCTAATCAGAATCAATGATCTATGCTAAGCTAAGCTAAAAGTGCTACCGCCAGACCCAGAGAACGGCTGAATGAATTCGAAAACGGTAAAACTCAACTGTTTACTCTAGGGGAGTTGGAAAATGAGCCTATTTCAAAAATAGTGGAGTGTTCCTTTAAAATAGAACACGATATTGTGCGTTCTACGATCTGTCTCGTAGGACCGATACCCGATCCGAGCAGAAAATGCGTAGCGGGAGATGACACACACACACACACACACACCACACACAAAAACACACACACATATATATATACATTAATGAAGTGGCCTTTTTTTAATTTTTTATTAAAAAAATATATCACAATGCAAAATAAATAAATACATAAATCTTAAAAATAGGTTTCATTATTATTTCTCATTTTTATTTAGATTTCTTTAGGGGAAATATGACCTTGATGTGTTCTTGACAGGTTTGTTGAGATACAGACAGTTATGGGATGAATATGCTTCTGGAGAGACATGCAAACAGAAACATAATGGTCTGAAATAAGTCAAAGAGAGAGAGGAATGGCCCAGGATCATGCAGTAAGATAAAGAGGGAAGCAGCGGAGAGAAAGCTCAGGAATTAATAGTTAACATCCATTTTCCTTCTTCCAGCAGCAGCACATGTTCATCCTCAGAGGTCTTCAGTTATTGATGGGCTGTCACATACTCCTGATAGCATCGGCACACAAACACACACTGTGGGCTTGTTTTGGCTGATTCTCATCAGAGATGCATGATGCACACAAAACACGTGGATGTTTATAAACCTGAATGCGCACACATCTGAAAAAATGCGTCTCATTTTAATGGCCATGGACACACTGGAAGTCTTGAGAGTGACAGTCACTTTACTTGTGTGTATAAATCATGCTGTGTGTGTTCAGACTGTGTGTGTTTTGATTTTTTTAAGACATGCATACAATGATTCTAAATGTGAACGTACAACAATTACTGAATTTTTACTATGAACAATTTATAAAACGCCCATATATAATGTGTATATTTATAATTATGACTCAAAAAGTCAAAATTATGAGATACTGTGTCTAATAATAGGTTTTTTTTATCCAAATTTTAACCTTTAAAGGAACAGTTCTCCCAAAAATGAAAATGATCCCCTAATGTATTCAACCTCAAGCCATCCTAGGTGAATATGTTTTCGTCTTTCAGACGAAAACAATCAGAGTTTTATTAAATAATATCGTGGCTCTTCCCAGCTTTGTAATGGCAGTGAATGGTGCCCAGGTTTTTGAAGCTCCAAAAAGACTTCAGAGTGAGTTGTGAACAAAAGTGAGTTGTTTTGTGTAGTGACTCAGCTCATGACAGGAAATATGAATAACTAACCATAACTAGTTATAATTAACTATAAATATTTAAATCCGCTGTAAGTATTTACTTGACCTCAGGGTCAACTGTCTGTCAATTCTAAGAACGTTAATTTCCTGGTTTAAGGGAAATAACTTTCTTACTGTACAATTCTACAAGCTTGTAGCGTAAATCTGCATGATTAATGACTCCGGTTATGAGCAAACAATGAAAACGTCAAGTGTGATACAAGTAAGGTTTTATTAACTACATAAACACTTAAACTAGTCTAACATACTACATAAACACATAAACTGGTCTAACATCCTACATACACACATAAACTGGTCTAACATACACATACACCCACACACACACACATACAGTTGGTATAGGAAGGGTTAAAGCTTAAGCAGTAAAAAGGAGATAAATAAAGAATGAAGTTATGGAACCATTTGCATATTCAGCAGATCCACCTGAGGGAAACGTCAGATTCTTATTTCAAACACACTTTTGTAAAAAGGTGTAACTGATACTTATTGTATCAATTAATAAGACTAAGTTTGTACTTGCGAGTCTCGTCTGTCTGAAATTGATTCCTGATGCAATCTTAAGGTTTCTAGTTGATCTTTTGCTGAAGTTAGTTGAAGAGAAAGAACCAGTTCTGAGTCAGAGAATATTGATTGAAATGGAAAGGACAAGGCCAAAGAAAGGCCTGGCACAAATGCTTTGATATCCTGAAGCGTTTTCTCACATCTTCATCTTAGCATTGACCGAACCACCGACTGGGGCGGGTCCCTGGAGACGGGCCTTTAAGGTCGGAGAAGATCCACGCCTTTCAAGATGGGCTTGTACAATGAGCAAAATGGAATTTCCGAGCGGAAGGTGGCAATTGCTGGAGGGTTTACGACCATTTGTTCTCTAAGCATGGTAATTTGCAATTGGAATTAAATCGAAATTACTACCGATTCTCAGGGCCCTAATATATATTGCTAATGTACCAACATATAATATACACTCTCAATTAGATCATCAGAATACGAATTCATAGATACTAAACAAGGTAAGATTACAGATAGTGAAAAGGGATGATCAGGAATGGGTTCCATCACAAGCATACTAAAATAGTCTAAAAAAATATCAAAGACAAAATACACGATGACAATAATATACCCAATGCCCTGAAGGATCATGTGTGTTCATTCAAAGAAAGGTTTCCTATGAATTAATTAGTAGAAAAGTCCATTCCTTGTGGATTTTCCTTATGGGCAAGGAAGGGGATTTTCTTCACCTAAATTCCAGGAGGTCGTAAATGTATCGGGTGTCAGGGTTACCGTGGAATCAGGGGCCTGTTCGGCTTCCTGGGGTTTTACAGAGTATTTGTTAAATCTAGCTAACAAAATATATATTGTGTGTTTGGGTGGTCCAGACGCTACATTTGGCTATACTGTTAATTTGTTTTAGTATCTATCTTGAAATGCACTTCCGTGTTCATGAGTTCTCACCTTAGCTTCCTCTATACCTACATCCTGTGTCATACATCATAACTCGACTCTCTCGTGAATGAGCATACAGCAGTTGCATGAAGCCGTTTAATTTCAGAAGGCATTCATTAACCTACTACAGCCATATCAATTAATCTTATGATGGATGGATTTGCTTTTTTGAGCTTCAAAAACATGGGTACCATTCACTAGCAAGCAGGATAGAACCAGGACATTATTTAATGTAACTCAGAAAGGCATATCCACCTAGGCTGACGTGAGGGTTAGTAAATTGTGGGATAATTTTCATTTCTGGGTGAATTATTCCTTTAATATCATAATTGTGACTATTTATCATAATTGGTATAATAATTTAGGCTTTTTTATCTCAATTTCGATTTATGTCATAATTTTGACATATTTTTTTATCTCATACTTTTGAATTTTAGCTTATAATTTTGATTTATTTCATACTTTTTGGCTTTTTATCTCATAATTGTGGCTTTTATTTCGTAATTATAACTTTAGTATCTCATAATTTTGACTTTTAATCTCATAATTATAACTTATGTCATAATTATGACTTTTTGTCTCATAATTTTGGAATTGAAGCGCATAATTATGACTTAGTATCTCATAACTGCTTTTTTTCTCAACATTTAGATTGTGATTTTCTTATATTTTTTTCAGAAAATGTTATATAATTAAGTAAATTCAGTGATGAAATTATCACAAAGCAACTGTCTATTTGTGCATATACAGTAATAATATTGATGCATATTGTGATTGTCTATTTACATTTGAATAAACAATGTTAGATTGTTTTAATGACTGGTATATATGAGTGTACAAATTTGTACACATGCTATTCAGTTGGTGTGTGCATTTACACACAAGTTTATTTGTTCCTCACTTTTGATAGGATAAATTTAGGATTAAATCCAAATTGTATGCATGTTTTGAGGCCCCAGGTTGACTGTTTCAGTCATTGTGATTTATGGATAAGGTTTTTAATTATTTAAAAAATGTACTCACATTTACAAAAAACAATGCCTATTACTGTACATTTTAAAATGTTTATGTTACATGATTATATAAGTGACTTGTACACTTACATTTAGATGAGTTCAATGCTAAAAAAATAAAATAAAATAAATGCATGAACATTTGAGTAACCTGCACCTCATTACTACAAATGTGGACATAAGAATCGCATACTTTCCATATTCATGCTGATATTATTCTCGGTGATGTAGTGTTCAGTACAGACGCTGGCTCTCAGATGAAGGCTCCATTCCAGGGTAATTATGTAGGCTGTGTTGATTTGTTGCATTTCCATTGCCTGTTGAATTAAGGCCATAATCGCTGCCTTTAGACTCTCATTAGCTAAAGCCTCCAAGAGTGCATGTAAATCATTGTATACTACCTTAGCAGGAAACTGTTACTGTGCAAGCACGTGACATTCATTTTCATTTGCTTGATTGCAGTGTAGTTTCTATCTAGTGATCCGTTCTCACTGAATCAGGAGTTGAAAGGTCTAAGATCTTTATGTTCCCCATTTAACCACATTTATTTGTGGGCAACACTAGAAACCTCTTAAATATAGAGGTCCTGTAGGATCTTCTGACTTGTAACCCTTGACTGAAAGTTCAGTTAATCACTGCTGTTTCTCACATGGGTGTGTTTGCGGGCAAGTGTTTCTACATTTTACATCTGGGAAAAAAGTGGGTGATGCTTGCTCATACAAACTTGTTGTCAAGCTGCTAGAATGTTGCTATGCGGTTGCTATGTTGTTCTGGGTGGTTGCTAAGGTGTTCTGGGTAGTTTTTATGCAGTTTCTAAGGTGTTCTGGGTGGTTGCTATGTAGCTGCTGGGGTGGTCAAGGTGATTACTACCATAGATTTGTATAGGTAGATTCCACATTCAACCACTCCAAGCACGTAGACGTGTCTGCCATCTTGGAACGGTCTATATGTCGTCACTCACAATAAAAATCAAGTTTTAAGATGCAACAATATTGCGCAGCATCCGGTTGCAAAAAACGCCAGTTGCAACGACACTGGATATACTTTCACAGGTAAGGATGTGTTGGTTTGTGTTTTTAATATGTATTAACTCAATACAACAGGTTTTGAAACTAAATAACCTTTTAAATGCCTTGTAAGCTAACGGCTTCGTCTCGTTGTATTATGTGAGTGTGGCAAAAGCATCTTCTGAAGTCTACTGAAGATATATGATATATATTATTCATGCATGCGTATAACTACAGTTGCAGTGCAGATGCACCAGCAACTTGCTCCCGAGTGTTCACGGACCGGCTTTGATATTCCAATATGGCGGACGGCTTATGTATAGTTGCCCATAGAAACAGTCACTAATGAGGAATCTACCTAAACATATCTATGATTACTACTGTTACGTGCCGAGAGAGCAGGCAGAGGCAAGGATCTAAATGCAGAGAGTCTTTAATAAACAAACTGTAAAACATACAGAATACTGGAAGCTAGGGAACACAAAAGACAGAAAAACACGAACATTGACTGACAAACCACGAGTGGAACACAAGCACAATTTATACAAGAGAACAAGCTAAACAAGATAACAAGGGGGTGTGGTAAATGGGTACCACCTTGTGAACCTAATCATGGGGAACCAACACACAAACGGACTACAAACAAGGCACAGGAAACACTTCAACATAAAAGTCCAGACAGGTCACAGAGAACATGTAACAACTACAGTGTGTAGTGACTAGGGTGTTACTAGGTGGTTGCTATACAGTTGCAAGTAAGTAGTTTCTGGGGTGTTCTGAATGGTTACTGTGCTGTTGCTAGATGTTTGCTATACAATTCCTGGGGTGTTTTGGGTGGTTACTTTGAAGTTACTAGGCTGTTCTTAGTGGTTTCTAAAGTAGGTACTTTCTCTGGGTATTCGGGCAGTTACTATGCATTTGCTAGGGTTTTTTGGATGTTTCAATTCCTCCTCAGAAATTTGAGGAGAATCACATGAGACTTAAATGAACTATAACTTAAAACTCCTTTATGACTCTCAAGCTGTAAAAGAGCAGTCACCATTTTTTTCATGGGTTTAGACTGACTTACCATATTCGAAGTTTAGCAGGCTGCTGTAATTAAATCCGAACGCTTGTGCCAATTCCCGACAGAGTTTCTGTCCCCGCTAATAGTGAAGACGTGATGTTGGGCCGCAGAAGTACACTTTAAAGTGAGTGTACATATACAGCATCAAGCACAGTGTATTAGCTAAGGAAAGCAGATGGTATGTGCAGTGGCAGTGTGAGATGATGACAGACCTGTGAGAGACTCTGGCTCAGAACGTGTCTACAGGACGACACGCTGGTTCTCCTGCTAGTCATGCTGTCAGACGCCATCTCTCCATGTCTGCTCATTTTCACCTTATTTACGCACATGCACACATTTGTTCATGGATACTGTCTTTATTTCTCCCAGCTTTACTCTGTTTTACAGCAGTGTGCAAACACAAGTCAGAGTGTTTTCTGTCAAGATTTAGTGTTATTAGGACACAGATTTACTGACGACCTTGCTTGAAAGTTTCACCAAGTTCTGTTGTGTAAATACACAATTTTACCATTGAAATGAAACAGGGTTTTTTCACCCTAGCATGCCCAATTTCTTTGTAAATGAGGTTTATTATAGAATGGACCTTATTCAGTAAATTAATTGCCGTTTACTTGACACAATTAATGTTATTATTAATATAACCAATTATAATCAGTACTGGGTAGATTACTGATTCCAAATTACTGATTCTGTTACTGATTCCAAATTACAAGACAACAATGTTATTGTAATGTGGTGTTTTGTTTCATGTTCATGTTTTCCATGTCTTTTATTTTGTAATTGTTTCATGGTCCATGTTAGTGTCATGCTTCCCTTGCCTCATGTCTCTCTGCCTTGTGTTTGTGTCATGTTTTCATTGGTTATTGTCTAGTCATGTGGTGTCGTTCCCCTGTGGTTGGTTTGAGGATGTTCGGTGACCCGGCTCTGTTGACTATAAGAGCTTCATTTGTTCTTCAACGTTCCCATTTGGGCTTTTGAGCGTGTGTAGAATGGATGTACCCCGTGTTGGTGAGTTGCTGTTTGTGTAAACGTCTGATCATGCTATGTCTGTCAGTCAAGCTCGGTGTCTTGGTTATGTTTGGATCACTCTGTAAAAAAACGCACTTGGATTACACTACGCTCGCCTGCCGTGGATTGATTCGTTACAGAATACACGACCCCAATAATGAACCAGCAGTTTCACGCCTCCTCTGCTTCGTAAGTTGAAAGCCTATTGAGGGATTATGTTCAGAACGTGTGAGACTCTGCAACCCAATTGACTTTAATGGGTGGGTGAAAGGACATTTTAGTCATGGATAAACGAGCCAATTCGCTCCACAAGTAGCCCCTGGGGGAAAGGTTCACTGTTGTACCTTGACGAGTATATAGAATTTGCTCTGCAGTTGAGTGGATCTGTTTTCATTGTGGGTGTCATGGAGGAGGAACATGCCACTTCCACAAAGTCTGCTCACATCATGCCTGCCAAGCCACAGCCTGCACACGTCATGTCTGCTACTCCAAAGCCTGCTCACGTCATGCCCGCTACTCCAGGACCTGCTCACATCATTCGGCCCTTCCTGTAATGGCGGTCGCCACTTTGAGCGTGTGGGCTGCACACTGCACTCCTGAGTCCTCCCTGTCCCGAGTCCGCTGTAGAACCTCCAGAGGTGGCGGCATCCGCTTCAGAACCTCCTGAGGTGGTGGCGTCCGCTTTCGAACTCACTGCCTGCCCTGTCACAGTCATGGAGGCCGTTAATGAACTCACTGTCTGTCCTGTTATGGCCACGGAGGCCGTCCATGAATTCACTGCCTGCCCTGTTACGGCCACGGAAGCCATTCTTGAATTCACTGCCTGCCCTGCCACGGGCAAGGAGGCGTCATGTTCCTGCCTGTCCTGTGACGGACATGGAGCGCGTTTATGAACTATGTCTGTCCTGTCACGGCCATGGAGCCGTTCATGAAATCACTGTCTGTACTTTCACGGCAAGGAGGCCTTTCAAGCACTCTATGCTTGTCGGTCACAGGCAAGTGGTCTGTCATGTCTCTGCCCGCATGGCTTCCTGCTCTGACCGTCATCACCCGGCCGCCCGGCTCGGCCTGCACCGCCATGGCTTGCCTATTACATGGCGCCCTGGTCGGGCTGCTCCACCGTGGCCCCCCCAGATCGGCCTGCTCCGCCATGGCCACCGATCCCATGACCTTCCTCACACTCCTGGACGTTGGTTGGTTGGGTGGAGTTACATTAGGGTGTCAGGAGACGCCCGTAGAGGGGGGGATATGTACTGTGGCGTTTTGTTTCTGTTAAGGTTTCGTTCAAGTCTGTGTCTGGTTATTGTTGTGGATCACTCTGTAAAAAACTGAACTTGGGTCTCACTACCTCGCCTCAGGGATTGATTCGTTACATTATTTAGTACCGATCTATACATTACACATTAGGTAATATAAACAGACTACGTTTGATTAATTTTAGCTTACTTTTATCCTAACTTGTCAATCACATTGATTTAAATAGGATAATCTTGTACCATATTGATATAAAAATACAAGAAAGAAAATATTACATTTGTTGTTTCATCTAAAAAAAATGAAGTATTTCATTTGTTTACCTGCATGTCAATGTGACCAATAACCAGTGTCCGGGCAACATGAACATTTAAAATGTGTTACTTAATTATTAACTTATTACCTTAAAATCTCAGGGGGTACTTCAAGTAAATATTTTAGTTGATAGAAGTTCGGCTGACCAAAAAAGTTTGGAAATCCCTACATTACGTGTAAACGATAAATAACTTGAATTTGTACATTTCAATGTGTTTGAAAGACAAAAGCCTTCAAAAGACATACTGTAGTAATGCATGGTTAAATAACACACTGAATGATAATTCAAATAAACATGTACGTGTTCATCCGTAGCTGATGCAATGTTTAAATCTTAGAACAAACAACAACAACAACAAAAAAACTTCTTAAAATTGAAATGATTTTCCGGTGGGCAAATGTTTTATGACCTCAATTTTCTGTGTAATTATAGCCCATGTGACAGGTGGACTGGGTCTGTGTTAATTCACAAAACTGGAAATCCTTCTGAATGTATGTAAGTGGTTGGCTATTTTAGAAGGGAAATATTAAAAGATGAAAAAGAAGAATTGGGGAGAATTAATAATTTATTGCTATTGTGTGAATCATATGTAATCAATAAAAAAAAAATTGACTGTAGTCTACTTACGAGTATTTTGAAATGCAATATAATCAAATTACAGGTGCTTAATTTTTAGAATCTGATTACGTAACCCAGATTACATGTAACCAGTTTCCACCCAGCACTGATATAAGCATATATTGGTTGGTGCTAGGAGTTCTAGGGTTGTATGGGTGATTGCTACATTAGGTGGTTTCTAGGATGTTATGGGTAATTGTGCTAGGATGTCTCGAGTGGTTACTGTGAAGTTGGAGGGTTTTGTACTGGTGTGGTGCGTTGTAGCTCCTAGGTGTTATGGCGGTGATGTTAAAGTGGTAGGTGATAGGGTGTTCTGGCGGATAATTGCTTATGGTTGCTAAATAGTGTGTTCTGAGTAGGGGTGTTCACGAATAGTTGAATATTCTATCTGCAATCATTATTAAAAAAATAATAATAATAATAAAAGCACTATTCGAATTTCGCTAAAATGCTACTTTGCTGACCATAAATGCAGTGAACCCGATAAATCCTGAGCACAAAGACTTTGTCAAGTGAAACGGAGTTATCACTAAATTGAGGAATCATATAAAATCCAAACACCGAAACATCATTATTGACCAGTTGAATGAAAAAAGACAGGTGGCCATCACTGCATTCACTACTGCAGGTAGGCGCAGATGTACCCCAAGCCAGCAGAGAAGACCACTAGTTTTCCGTGTATAAGTGTATCAGGCCGGTATCCACCAAAGCCTTTTTTCCCGAAGCTAGCTTTTTTTTTTTTCAGTGGCTCTCATCAGGAGCACCACATTTTTTTTAAACGCCAGCAGCACAACAAAGCACTAATGAATGTTCAACTTTGGGTAAACCGCTCATCACTGTCAGTTTTCGGTCAGCTGTCCAATTACAGTGGAGGAGGGGTGGGGCAAATACGACACAGACGAGCTATCACACCCTACTTGTACTACGCTGTACAACAATGGAGAAGTTCATATTGTTATGAAAAATAATGCTTGCAACATTTCATTCACGATGCTTCTGCCACATTACTTCAGCGGATATTCTGTATCACTGCAACCAAAGCATCTCAACTGAAAGAAAAAAAACAAAAACTGCCTCCGTAGGCAAGCAAGTGTTCAGTTTAGCGTTTTCAGAAGAGCGTCTGGCATTAAGACTTTCACTTGATCACGTTGATGTAAACGTTTTTTTTTTTTAACAAGACCATTTGAAATAATGCAAACATGATAAACATATGCCAACTGTATATGTGTATATGAGTGTATATGTACATGCTTTATAGCCTGCGCTCTGCTATAAATGCTTTTTTTCTGTACATTTTTATTTGTTGTTTACATTGTTTAATGTTTTCAAATGAAAAGAAAAAAAATTTATAGAATTTATAAGCTTGTTGTGAATATAGCCTGGTAAGATTGTTCAGAAATGGTGACAAAAATAATGTGTGATTAAAAAAACTACTACTACTAATAATAATGTATCTCATTAAACTCATTTAAATAAACACATATTTGAATATTCATTTAATGTGCATTTATATTTATTTGAATGCAGTACTATTATAGATATATATATATATACTATATATATATATATATATATATATATATATATATATATATATATATATATATATATATTTCCATCCCTAGTTCTGAGCAGTTACTATAGTGGTTTTAAGGGTGCTCTGGGTAGTTGCTATATGGTTGCTAGTTAGTTTCTAGGGTGTCCTGAGTTAGCAATAGACACAGTAGACAGATGCTTCAACATTCACATTTACGCATTTGACACTTTTATCCAAAGCATCTTACATTGTTTTCAAGTTATGCAATTGATCAATTCATGCTTCAAAGCGAATCAAAGCCATGACCTTGGTGTTGTAGTGCTGTGCTTTACTGTTGGAGTCTAGTTTTATCCTGTTTCACCGCTTACTTGCAGTGTTGAAACAAACAGAAGATCGGAGATGTGCATTGAATAGATCCGAAGAGATCTCTGTGATGTTTTCTTCAGTAGATGATTTGATTTGAATCGTTCATTTCACTTAAATTGTCTTGTTAATTAACAGGCCAATTCAGCTTATGCATTAACTAAATTAACTGAATGCTAAATTGATGCTTAGAATGATCTTGTTCATTAATTACTGGCCATAAATGCTTCTTACCATCTATGAAACTGTGTATTTTTACTTAAAGCTTTAATTTAAAGCTGTTTTTCCATGTATGCTTGTCTCTCACAGTGTTGTATATAAGATCAGTCTCCATCACTCACTGAAACTGCATCTGACACAGACATTGCAGTTTTGTTCCTCATATTTTTGTTTTGCTGGCTTAATTTTTCAAAAACAAAACCTTTTGGACTTACGGTGGAAATTTTTCCTCTGAAGTAAAAATGAATTAAAATTTAATTGAAGTATAAATGTAAAATGAACAAGTTGCAAGAACGTTTTCTTTAGTAGATGGTTTGATTTGAATTGCTCACTTCATTTATATTAACAAAGGTCTAATTATTATTATTAGTAGTAGTATTAGGATTCCACTTAAATAATCACAGTTACTGGCCAAATAGTTAGAAAATCCATTTCTGTCATGACAACTCTCATGGCATGGTAATGTACATGACAGTGTTAATGTATTTGGTGATGGCGGAATAGATCTGCTATACTGCTGCTGCTGCGGCAGAGCAAGTACCCAGACTTGCTACTGCCAATACATCCACAACATGCTGCTGTAAGCATGTAATAAATACAGCTGCTGCACATAAAACACATATAAAATAACAACATATGAATAACCCATACATAAAACAATACAAGCCAATATATGCATACCGCTGAATATAAGGATAAACTGCTGCAACAGTGGACTGCATGTATCCACACACATAAAGATGAACAGATAAGGAAAGACAATACATACCCCACAAAGCAGATCTATCGCCAATACATTTGTATTGCTGCTGCTCCGAAGAGCCATGTGAACCACATGTATTACTATCTATGTGTGCCTGCTACTAATACAGCCAACTGCTTACTCTAGTGGCCTATGGTTATGTGAGCCTTGGCTACCACGCTGACTGGCTTAACAATAGTGGTCTATGTCTATGTGAGCCTTGGCTACCACGCCGCCTGGCTTAACAATAGTGGCCTACAACTATGTGAGCCTTGGCTACCACGCCGACTGGCTTAACAATAATGGCCTACAACTATGTGAGCCTTGGCTACCACGCCGACTGGCTTAACTCGAATTAGACACGCACTATGTGTAATGTTCATTAACAAAATACATTGCAATCCGATAGATAAGACCCCAGCACCCACCTGAGCAAATACCATAATTTAGTCATTTAATATCTGCTATTACTTTCTCCACATCATCAGTCCCAGCGGCAGCGTAACGCTCGGTAATTCGTTTTTTGTTGCATGATGGAGGAAAAGTTAGCCCGATGTATTTCTTTTTTTTACTCTCTTGTGTAGATAAAGTTTCAGGTTTACAGTGCAAAAACTCCTGGGTGGACTGACCTGAATGAACAAATAAAGTCGAACATAAACATTTTTTCTCACGTCTGTATTACAAACAACACACTCACACGAGCACATTTCTCTCCGGGAACTACACTACCCCTGATACATTCCTCGGAACTGCAACAACCTGCGATAACTCTTATTCCTTCTCCACAACACTATCTGTTGATATGACTGTGATAATCTCGTGCTTCTGCTGCGTGCGCTAAATCAACCACGCCTCACAATGAA
Organism: Sinocyclocheilus anophthalmus; assembly: GCA_018155175.1. Taxonomy (NCBI): domain Eukaryota; kingdom Metazoa; phylum Chordata; class Actinopteri; order Cypriniformes; family Cyprinidae; genus Sinocyclocheilus; species Sinocyclocheilus anophthalmus. The sequence continues at coordinate 38,248 of JADLZN010005854.1, forward strand.
AACATCGACCTTAGATATAACGAGCGTGAACACTGGGATAATCACCGATGTATATGGAGAACCCAAGTTGAAATGCATATACAAGAATGTTTATTTAATTTAACCTGTTTTCATGGTCGTTACTTAGTGTCCTTAAGAGCGATTACAAGCTCTAAACTGCCTTTTGCTCCAGCTGTATACGCACATGCTAAATGCTGCTGCTAATATGCTTAAAGGGGTCATATGAGGCAATTTCATTTATTCCTTTCTCTTTGGAGTGTTACAAACTGATCGTGCATAGATAAGATCCCTGAAGTTGCAAAGACTAAAGTCTCAAATCCAAAGAGATATTCTTTATCAAAGTTAAGACTTTGCCACGCCCCCCTAAAACGGCTCTTCTAACACGCCCCCACATATCTACCTCACTATTTGGAAATATTTGCGTAATGCCGCCCAATTGTTCATGTAAAGAAAGAAGGCGTGGTTTCAGGAAAAGCAGTTGTGTTGATGCAGCCATGTCAGGGAGAACCTGTGTGTTTCTAGGCGAAAGCAAAGCACTTTATTTGGCCTTCCTAAAGTAGATGCATTTAAGTATTTAAGATTGCTTACAACAGAACAGGAATACATTTTATGGACGACCGTTTCGTGAACCTAGGAGAGGAGGTAATTCTGAATTTGCTATGACAATCTGGCGCTTCTGAATCAGTGAGAGAGAGAGAGAGAGAGAGAGAGAGAGAGAGAGAGAGAGAGAGAGAGAGAGAGAGAGGGAGGGGCTCACATCACAAACACATACCAGCTTCATCACTGTGTCTGTCACGCGACTCTGTTCCCTTTTTCGGGCTCTGTCTTTACATTTATTTTGAAAGATGAAGCTCACGATTATGGTAAGGGGCGTTACATTTCCAACGAGTGCTTGGCCAATCAGAGCAGACTGCGCTTGTCGGAAGGAGGGACTTTGTAGAAAATGAAGCGTTTGAGAGAGGTTGGGCATAGAGGACCTACAATAATGTACCGTATTTGAAGTGTTTTTTGAACATTAAAGCATGTCAACATATTCTGTTACACCAAATACACAAAATAATGATCTTTAAAAAAGCATCATATGACCCCTTTCATATTTTGCTGCTGCATACAATGCAAACTGCTAACATGACACTTAGTTTAAAATTGTTTGCGGTTGCTCATTTTGTATTCAATTAGGCAGACCATGCAAATATACACAGCGATATGGATTAAAAGAGCATTCACTTATCTTCGATGTTGATTTAGACTGGGGCCCGTTCTTCGTACGTCGCTTATTACATTCGAGATGAAATGTCACATCCAAGATGATATCATCACGCTAATCAGGATCTGGCTCATTCGGTTCTTCGAACGCACCTGTTGTTGATGATTAGTATGGCTGGATTGAGTTATCTGAGATAATTGCGCGTTCATGGGTTGGTTTAAAAGGGGCTATGTATCCATACTCGAAACACGATCAGCAATGCAGTGATTGGCTGGTGGCAAGTCAGCAATGTAATGACATCATATAATTAAAAAAAAGACACCTGATGAAAAACTTGACAAATTTTTGGACTTTTATAAGGAAACAGCCAAGCGAACAAAACTACATGAATGTTATAATAGATAAATGAAATGTGCACTGTTTTTATTTTATTTAAATTTATGATTCCCAATTATTTATATTCACGATTTCTAATTTTTGTACAGGCTTTACATTTTTATTTCAATGTAGTAATTAGCAATTCATTTAATTTTATATTTGAACAGATTTGTTACGTGACAGCATTATTTAAAGTGTCTTAAGGGTCAAGATCATGTTATCTGCATCTCCTGCGCTCCATCAAGCCACTCCCATAACATCTGTCATCACTCAAATTAATTCACGACTCTACATTATCTGTATAGCATGCAAGACAATTATGAAGTAATAATTTTATGACGAATAAATCTTTCAGTGAGTAAAACTGGCTGTGTCTATAGTATTAAAGACTACACAACATTATTATATTATCTTTAAATACATTTTTAAATGATTATTATTGTCCCTGGATTAGTAGGGTACTCTTGTAATAAAGTAGCGGTGGTAGCGAACAGATTTTAAGTATCAGTTCTGCTTAAAAAGATGCGATCTAATCTTGTTTACATGAAATAAGCTGCTCCCGAGCAGGTTTAAGATTATGTTGTTGTTTTGCTATGACAGCAAGTCCAGGATGAGCTTCGAAGATCAAAATAATCCAAGATCATGCCAAATCGTCAACAATCAAATCCAGCTAACTGAGTTTGCGACGTACGAAGAACGCCCTGCTCTGAAGTGCGCTGGGCAACTGCTACAGCTTCCTTCTTCTTTGAGGTTTAATGCGCTTGCATCAGAGCGTTGCATTACGCCATCTCTGATTATTCTCCTGCTATTTCTTCCATTTTATTTCCCCAGCTTGTTTTCACAGCATATTTTCCCCATCAAACCCGTTCTAATTAAGGAAATACAAATATTTTTCCTGCTTTGTCTAATCAGCCCACTTTGCAGTATCAACTGCTACAGCAAACAAAAGCCAGGTGTTTGAATATTGAGCAGCGAGCTCATTGGCTACTGATACGGGTGAGAACCAATCAGCTGCCATGTGACAATGATGTCACCAGGTCAGATTGAGCTAGACCTATCGGGACCGTGCCATCTAAAGTTTCATGCCAGAACTCTGTATTTCATTTAAGCCAATTTGTACCTTAATTTGGCTCTGCTTAAAACTAAACCAATTTGCTTGATGCTCCCTGAATCATGTCAGAAAGTACTGATGTTTAGAAAACAGCAGATGGATCAGGAACATTTGTAGGCCTGCAATCAGAGAGGGGACCTGTAGAGGACAAAGAAAACAAGAATAGAGTAAACTCTTGTTCTTGCGACTTGTGGATTATGGCTGAAAAGTGAGGTCGAAGAGGTCTTCATTAAAGTTAACCAGGGTAAACAGAAAACAATGGCAGAACAGAAAGCAGCACATGGAGCGAATCAGTACCTCTTCAGTACATGCCCTGATAGAGCCAATGCAGTATGCTTTTCATTTTTATAAGTATATCACACCGTTGTTGTTTATAGGACTTTTAAAGTCCTCAGTTGCTTTCTGGAGCCGCTTAGTGTTGCATTTACATGCAAGACACACTTCCATACATAGCTACACTTGAGAAACAGGTAATTTTTTTCTTTCTTCTCTGTTCACAGTCAAACAAAGCCGTCTGACTTTTCTAAACATCACAGCTTTGTGTCTAAAACCTTCTGAGATGAATCAGAGAGCTTCAGAGAAATTTGAGTGATGTAGGTACAGATTGGCTTTGATGAGTAAATCAAACTGATTTTCAGACTGATGTGATGTTGACTTCACTTCAGTCCCAGTTTCACAGTCGGGTTAATTTCATCTTAATTCTGATTTACATACACATGTATTAATATTTTATTCTATTATTAAAATTGTATGTCTTATCTCAGTCATGGTACTGAGGATGTACAGCATTTTCTTCCACCCTCAATACCATGACTGAGGTGAAGCCCTGGATCAAGGCACCGAACCCACAGCTCACTGCTGTGTGTGCACTCGGATGGGTTAAATGCAGAGCACAAATTCCGAGCCATACTTGGCTACACGTCACGTCACTTTCACTTTTCAATTTCAATTCAAATAATAATTATAATAACAAATAATAATTCTTTAAAGACAATACAATTATTAATAGGGACAGTTTGTCAATGTATACATTGAATTTTGACATTCCAGTATTATATAAAAATTTACAAAGGAAGTGTGCAAAGTTTAAGTTTTAATGTTTTATCAGCCTTGCAGACCGACAGATGCTTGATTTCGCAGAATACATTACCTGTTGAACTTCCTGTGGGGCTGAAACTCATGAACTCATTGCAACATCACAGAAATATTTGTTTGTCACTTTACGATTATTAAAGGTCCAATTCAGTTGTCAAGGCTTGTTGTGATGTCAGGTATTTTATCATTGGAATATAGTAACATCTTCAGTTGCTGTCATGCCATGTAGGGCGGCAGTCTCCCGCTGACTCCGCCCCTACGGTGTGACTGACAGGTCTGTGGTTTGGTCCAGAGGCGGTGAGTCTTAAACACAGTGCAGTCACTGCGCCTGCAGCTACAGCAGCTGCTGCACTGACACACACAGCAGACACCAGAGACAGCAGAGACAGAGGCATGCGTTATGTTCAGATTTCCATTGGCAGCAGCACTGGTGAATATTTTCGTAATTGTGTAGCACTGCACATATTTTTTGCATGCCGTTAGCCCAGACACTGTCCATGGAATATGCTCACCTCTGTCACATATGAACAACAAACACTTCATTTGTGTCATTGTTGAGACCCTTTTGAGGTGCTGTCAGTCGATAAAAAAATATATATATTAATTTCACATTTTTCTGATAATCGCATATTAATTTAATATATTTACATTGTCAGTTTTATATTTAAGTGAAACTTAATATATTTATATATATATAATATATCTATATATATAACATATGCACATAAACTATAATTGTATCGTGCATAAACTATAAATTGAACATAGATTAATCTTTATTTAAGATACAAAAGTAAATAAGCAAAAAGTAAAGTAAAAAGCGAGCAGGGCAGTGAGTGATTTCTCTTTTTCTTTTGTTCTTTGATTTATATCATTGGCTACATTTACATGCACAATTCTTGGTTCAATCGGACTGAATTCATTCCGCTTGATGAATCTGAATGGAGTGTTTACATGAACGCTAAATAAAGTGATCGGGTTGATGTGCGCGTTTATGTGTCACGCTTCAAATCGGAATTGATTTTTTTGGACATGCGCACACTGCACAAATATAGAGTTTCTCACTGTTTGCACATAATAACCACTCTCCTACACAATTTATTTCTTTATTTATTTTTAACAGCAGAATTAATATCTATCCATTTATGGATAAATATACATATAAACCGCTGTGCCGTGCTGCTCATATTTATCACGCAGTAAAAATGCCCCTCCCCGCGCCGAAAACGGGTTGCCTGTGGATGAGAATCCAAAACAAGGACTGGTGGGAGGTTGTCCTGTTCCACATCACAGTTGCCGACTGAAAGGAGCATGCACATGCACTCTCAGTCGTATTAGAAAAGGAATAAACCACCCCCTTCAATCCGATCAAAATTTCATTCCGATCGAGCTCAGTCGGATCGATTAAGGTGTTTACATGAAGGCTTTTCAGTCCGATTACAAACTGATTATGTGGTTGCATGTAAATGTAGCCAATGACACAGACTTCAGCAGCAGGTTTCACTTTAAAAGCAGTGCTGTACTTTAAAACCTGACGCCACGGATCTGACACGCATCCGATTTTCGCTCAGGTCTTTACAGTCATTTAGGACTTTTTAACTGTGTCACTTGCCAACAAAAATGGGCATTTTGAAATCATTTTGTGTGTTTTTGTTCATTGAATCGCAAAAGAGAACTGGTGTGCTGTTGGAAGCGGCTTTCTGTGCGCAGGTGTCAGATGCCTGTGCCTGTGTTCATAGAAAGCTACTTCACAGCCAGTACTGAATTAAGTTCTCTTTTGTGCTGTATCATGTTGCTATAATCTACTGTAATGCTAGCCAAAGGACATCAAGAAAAAACATAAACAAAAGGATGCTGTGTTAATTGTGTTAAATATATATACATGTTTAAAGGTTTTATAGGCTATAGAGACTTGCAGTAAAAGAGAACAACAACTATATTATATATATACTGTATGTATAATGTATATATTCTTAATGTCTATCCGTCTTATTGGCCTATAAAACCTTCAAATTCATTATTTGTTAACTTCCAAATAGGACATCTTTATTTTGATGTTTGAGGTGAAAAATGGCATGCCAGATTGCGAGGTTCATCCAGCTACAAAAATTTAATCGCAATAAATCATTACCACACTCCTCAGTCCTGTGCAAGTGAATTTTAATAGCACATGTTGCTGGACTATTAAGCTGTTTGATCATTAGAGTTAATTTTACGTAGTGAAATTAGGAAACTGCTGAAAAACTGCCACTGTGTTCATTTAAGTCTAGCAACAACAACAGCAGACATTCTTTCTAATGGCTCTCGCAATATTTGGCACGTGTTCTGCGATATTCATCTCTTTGGTTGATCCTGGAGCATCTGTGTGTTTCCTCTGGGACAGCAGCTTGTGACCAGCAGCGTCGTGCTGACTGATTGAGCTCATTAGATCGGACTGTCTCACACTAATGTGCTATTTTAGCAGAACATCTGCTGCGTCATACTTGAATCCAGGAGTTCTCAGAAGTCTTGAATGAGGTCATTCATTTGTTTTAATTTTTCTGCATTTACAATGAGGACACAGCCATTTTCTATTGGCTGATCAAAACATTGTTTTGTCAAATGCAAACAAAGAAGCACCTCCAGTAATATAATTGAAGGCAACCCTAAACTGACTAATGATGTTTATGGAAAACCCTATTTTTCCCACTTATTTTTGGAAGTCAATAAATATTCACTTCCTTTAGTCTCAGAGGAAGGGCAGATAAACACTAGATGTTTGCTTTGTGTCTAATGGGGTTGTAAAGGTGACTCTGTGATGGCAGATAGTCAGATTGATGATTACTTTAAATATCCCTTCATATAATCTTTGCTCTGCAGTCGGTACAATTATTATTCAACTTATTTTGTGGAATAACAGTGAAATTATCCATTAGGATTGGTAAGATATTTTTGTATTCTGCCCACCAAGACTAGAGATGCGTCCCAAATCACATACAGTGGGTACGGAAAGTATTCAGACCCCCTTACATTTTTTACTCTTTGATATATTGCAGCCATTTGCTAAAATCATTTAAGTTAATTTTTTTCCTTATTAATGTACACACAGCACCCCATATTGACAGAAAAACACAGAATTGTTGACATTTTTGCAGTTTTATTAAAAAAAAAAAACTGAAATAACACATGGTCCTAAGTATTCAGACCTGCGTGCACTATATATTTAACGCAGGTGCTGTCCAGTTCTTTGATCCTCCTTGAGATGGTTTCTACACCGTCATGAGTACAGCTGTGTGATTTTTCATAATGATTGGGAATTGTAGGAAAGCCCCACACTGTATTATATAAGACCTTAAAGCGCACAGTGCATGCAGAGCAAAGAGACTCATGAGGTAAAGGACCTGCCTGGCCGAGTCAGAGACCGAATTGTGGCAAGGACACAGATATGGACAAGGTTACAAAAAAATTTTTCCTGCTGACATTAAGGTTCGAAGAGCACAGTGCCTCCATAATCCTTCAATGGACGACGATCTTGGGACGACCAGAACCCTTCCTAGAGTGGCCGTCCGGCCAAAACTGAGCTATCGGGGGAGAAGAGACTTGGTGAGAGAGGTAAAGAAGAACCAAAGATCACACTGTGGCTGAGCTCAGAGATGCAGTCGGGAGATGGGAGAATGTTGTAGAAAGTCAACCATCACTGCAGCCCTCCACCAGTAGGGGCTTTATGGCAGAGTGGCCCGACGGAAGCCTCTCCTCGTGCAAGACACATGAAACCCCGCATGGAGTTTGCTAAAAAACACCTGAAGGACTCCAAGATGGTGATTAAGATTCTCTGGTCTGATGAGACCAAGATAGATTTTTTTGCCCTTAATTCTAAGCGGTATGTGTGGAGAAAACCAGGCAGTGCTCATCACCTGTCCAATACAGTCCAAAAAGTGAAGCATGGTGGTGGCAGCATCATGATGTGGGGGTTGTTTTTTAGCTGCAGGGACTGGACGACTGGTTGCAATCGAGGGAAAGTTGAATGCGGCCAAGTACAGGGATATCTGGACGAAAACCAGGCCTCAGGGAACGCACGAAGGCGCGAAGGTTTACCTTCCAACAAGACAATGACCCTAAGGACACAGCTAAAATAACGAAGGACTGGCTTCACAACAACTCTGTGACTGTTCTAGAATGGCCCAGCCAAGAGCCCTGAAATTAAACCCAATTGAGCATCTCTGGAGAGACCTAAAAATGGCTGTCCACCAACGTTTAACATCCAACCTGACAGAACTGGAGAGGAACTGCAAGGAGGAATGGCAGAGGAACCCCAAATCCAGGTGTGAAAAACTTGAAATCTTTCCCAAAAAGACTCATGGCTGTAGTAGATCAAAAGGGTGCTTCTACTAAATAGAGCCAGGGACCATGAATGGAACTGAATACTTAGGACCATGTGATTTTTCAGTTTTTCTTTTTTAATAAATCTGCCAAAATGTCAACAATTCTGTGTTTTTCTGTCAATATGGGGTGCTGTGTGTACATTAATGAGGAAAAAAATTAACTTAAATGATTTTAGCAAATGGCTGCAATATAACAAAGAGTGAAATTTAAGGGGGTCTGAATACTTTCCGTACCCACTGTACTTATGCACTACTCTTTGACGTTTTGTAGTATAAATAGTGCGAGGAGTGTGTTCACACAGAACATTCTTGTACTGTACTTAATTTTTTTAAGAAGATAAATAGTTCATTTTAATTTTATCTCAAGGACCTTTATTTTTTTCCTTATAATTATTATTTTTTTAAATATTGTCTTAGCGCTTGTTCTGTGATCAGAAGTGATGAAGAGTAGTTGATTTATATCAGGACTTATAAAAAAAATAATTTGCATTTACTGTGAATAATTATAGAGACTCGCAAATATGTCATGGAGAGTTTTGTTTCAGAATCAAAGCAAACGTTCAGTTCGGCTGCAATTAGTTATGTATGATGAATATATACAATTGCATTTTTATTATATATAATTCACTATAAAATATTTAGATAATAAAAATATACTTATTTTGTATATTTAGATCGTATATCATATCTATTTTTCTATTTGTAATGAAGATGTCAAGTGTTTGTCATTGTCTCTTTGGAAATTTATTTATTTATTCATGATTGTAATTAATTTGTAAGTAATTTAATTTTTTTTCTCCTACTTGCAGATTTTTAAGTAACTCCAAAACTTTTATTTGAAGTGTAAAATTCAGAATGTCTCTGTAATATTGCACATTTCAATCTGAAGCACAGATGCGGTGGATTTTAACTTTTGTATCCTTTCTTTTCATTCTCTCATATTCTCAGGCTTTGCTTAGTGGGCAAATCTCCTTATTAATTGGGTGGAAATGAGCCAATCTCACGCGTCAGTAACAATAGCAGTGCTATGCTACATTAACCTCCGCCCGTGTCCCGCGTTCATAAAAGAGAACAGCTTCTTTTGGATATATGAATGGGCAGATGAGGAAATTAGACATAATCGCTGCAGCCCAGTTTTTCTACAGAGTAATTGCTTTTAGTGCAGTAAAGAAGAGTGAGATTCTCATATCCTCTGTTTGTTGTTGTTTTAATTGACACACTCAAAGCACTGAAATCCTGCTGCCACTGCTTATCGATGATCATCGTTATAGACATGCGTGTAATCTAATAAGTCCCAGTGCTGTATTCAAAGTGTAATAAAGTCGACTCTCTCACAGTTTGTGACCACATTCATTTTGATTATTGAAGCGTTTTGTTTATGGTACGAGTCAATCTTATCGCATCCAGAAACACATTAGTTTCTGCAGTAGCGAACCGTGACTTTTGAACCTTGGCCCTCTCCCCCTACCCACGTTGGAAGGGAAACAGACTACCAGCCTATAGCTTACAGAGTCTAATTCTAAAAGTCATCTTTGACAATTCCCCCTTTGAAACAAGATGCTATTTGTTAATAAAGAATAACAATTTGGTCCCTCAGTAAATTCTCTTTGCCACCTTGAAGAATTCTCAGTTACTTTAAAGTGTAGACGGCCGGGAAGTAAGAAAACACACATTCAAATTTATTCTCAATACTTCAATTTATTCATAGAAATACAGATATTATATAGGCATATGTAGAGGGGAGTTTCAACCCTTTAACCAATAAGGATATAGATGACATACATATAGGATATTGGCCAAGAACATGTGTTTATATAAAACAGCCACATGTACAGAAAAACATGGACATATTAGGAATAGACTTTTGCGAAGAATGCTGAACTGTCTTCAGAGTTTCTCTCGAACTCTACCCTTGTAGTCCTAACATTCATGTAATTAATTTGGCCTTTAAATCAAGAGAAGCTAATGTAAACATTTAAGCATACATACCTCGCATATGAGTAAGACCATATTAAAACATAATACTAGAGAGAGAGCTGGGACAGAAGGGGGAGTCAGAGCGAATGTGTTGTATAATAAGAATGAGAAGAGAGGGAGAAAAAGGAGGGGGTAATGATGTTCTCTGGAACAACAGAAAGACAGAGAGTGTTTTCGAACACTATTCAGCCTCATGCGGTCACATACCGGCGAGAGCGCAGTGCTGCGCAAAAACCTGTCTTAATTATTTGAAGATTGTTTCTACACAGCACCGGCGGCACACTGGCTCCGTGCTTTGACTACTGTAGACGCAATGGCTCATTCTGTTTGCTCTGTGTTTTTTTTTTTTTATCACGAACTTCAAACTTGTCATAAATTTTGGTACCCAGGCATTCTGTTGCTCTGTTTTTTTTTTTTCTCACCACTGCGTCTTTTATGATGATTGTGCCATTTAGAGGAAAGATATGATTGGTTCCAGTGTTCTTTCATTTTTTTTAAAGGGGTCATATGATGCGATTTTAACTTTTCCTTTCTCTTTGGAGTGTTACAAGATATTGGTGCATAAAGAAGATCTGTAATGTTGCAAAGATTAAAGTCTCAAATCCAAATAGATATTCCTTATAAAAGTTAAGAGTTAACCACGCCTACCTAAAATTCTCGTTCTAACACGCCCCCACATATTTAGGTCACTATGTGGGAATATTTGCATTATGCGCCCAAATGTGCACGCAAAGAAAGCCGGCGTGGTTTCAGGAACAGCAGTAGTGTTGATGGAGCCGCTGTGTATTTCAGTGCGAAAGCAAAAGCACTTAATTTGGCCTTCCGAAAGTAGATGCAATTAGGAATCATTGTTTAAGATTTATTTACAACAGAACAGCACAACCCAGAGGTTCGAATTTGTGCAACGCATTTTATAGACGACAGTTTTTTTAACCTAGAAGAGTACAAGACTGGCTGTGCACAAAGGCTATTTCTAACAACAAAAAAAAAAAGGTAAATTCCGACTTGGCTATGACAATCTGGCGCTTCTGAATAAGCAACTGTAAGTATGTTTTGTTATTAAGTTTAAGTATTTGCTATTGACTGTTAAAAATCCAGAGTTTTGCGCAACGCAGAGTAACGCACCGTGTGTGTGTGAGGGGAACAGGGTCAAATCACAGGAGAGTAAACTGCCTGTCAGAAATCATAGCACGTCAGCTGTCTTAACCGCGGCTTGTGTAATGCATCATCACTGTGTCTGTCACGCGACTCTGTTGCCCTTTCGGGCTTGAACTGATGGTAAAACTAACAACATAATTAACTGTCTTAATATTTACTTTGAAAGTTGAAGCTCGCGATTATGGTAAGGGGTGTTATATTTCCGACGCGTGCTTGTGGTGTTTGGTCAATCACAATGCACTGGGTCAGCTTGCCAATCAGAGCAGACTGTGCTTGTCTGAAGGAGGGACTTTGTAGAAAACGATGCATTTGGGAGAGGAGGGGCATAGAGGACCTACAGTGATGTACAGTATTTGAAAAATAATGGGGTTTTTTAACATTAAAGCATGTCAACGTATTTTGTTTCACCAAATACACAAAATAATGATCTTTAACAAAGCATCATATGACCCCTTTAAAAAAGTATGCTCCCATTGATTTACTATTGCTTGGCCCTTTGTAATTTCACAGCTGGACCACCAATCACAGAGCCGCAAATGCTAGGTGGAAACATTCTAATATGGAGAAAATGTTTATCAAGTTTATTTCCACAGAAATGTTATTTATTTTATTTAGATGATGATTGTGAAATTATGAATTGCTTAAATACAATTGGAAATTATGACTTTTTATTAAAAATAATATTTAAAATGTGTCATTTAAAAATATTTAAAATTTGTTTTACACTCGTTTAGGCCCTCCTGAGATGGTCCCAGAGTTTTGCTACCGTCTCACAGAAAAAGTCTCTCGCAACATTTCCTGTGTTCAACCAAAACATCTAAAAGCTTTGTTTATCCTTGGTGATTGATTGATTTGTTTGTTACTATATATTATATATTTGAATTTACATTGCTGTATTAAAGCAAAACCATGTGACTTTTGCTCAAGGTTCCCCCAAGTGGTTGATAAGCGCAATTGTCTGTTAACAGTGTCATAAATACTGTTTTTTTTTTGCTCTAAGCTTGTGTTGGCAGGGCGCCGAAGAGAACCAAAGGCCCTGGGCTAAGCGGTACAGTCGGCCCCCCACCCCCAAAAAACTTTTAGGGAGGTATGGATCAGTACAGAGCGTAGTCTGAGGGGACACCGCGATACAATCACGACTATTGTCACCTACTCTTCAGGCTATGCTTTTTTTTGTTTGTTAATAGCCCAGCCTATAGTAAAATGCTCCCCACACTGTTCTGCGTAAAATATGAATATAAGTGAATATGCAAATTCACTCTTTGCCACAATGTGGCGCCTGTGGAACAGCAGAATTATATAGCCGTTACATAAAGTAAACTACGTTATTACGGGCAGGAAAATGCCATCAAAACTTTTCTGACTGAAATGTGAGTTTATAGGTATGATTTAAACACCATAAATCACACAAAATATCAACTAAGCATCATCATTAGATCAAAACAACACGGCATGTTGACATAAATGTGGGTTATTTGGTGATTGCTAACAGCGTTTTCATTTTGAAACATGACATGCTCACGTTTAATTAGTTACATCACAGCCATATAAAGTTTAATGATCACATTTAAGCAATAGTACAATTCCTATTTTTCCATCCCCGGATTTAAAATGGAGACTTTGAGAACACAGATGACATCCAAGAAAGTTACTGAACTCTCACTGTATGATGTTACATAACATTGTTCGGTCCAGTTCCTTTCACACAGCAGTGTTGTGTTTCTGTTAATCTGCATGTTGATATAAAGATACTCTTGTGCTGCGGTTATTTACTAACGAATACATTGTACATTCCGCTTACAGTATATTGATGGAACACGTGGAACATACCAACTATACAAACTGTGTGGGGGGAACCTAAACTAAGACATTCACTATATAGGCTACTACAACCAGGGCATCGCTAAAAATTTTCCGTTTGTTTACAGAACGCTGTTGTCACTGCTGCAAACTCCCGTATAAATAATTATTAAAAAAATATAATTTCCCTGCAGCCAGTGGTGCCCCCTTTCCATTGTAGGCCCCTGGGCTTCAGCCCCTTGAAGTCCATGCATTAATGCTCCCCTGCCCGTAGCAGGAGATATATCTAGCTGCAGAACCACAGAACCCTTACGTCACATTAGTCTCAGGCCTGCAGCGCCAGGCCAGAAGTGGGCGGGGTTAAAAGTTATCTTACTAAGCATAGCGCCACGTTAAAACACAGTGTTTTGAATCATTTCAAAGTATTTAATCTATGTTAATGTCAAGTAAGCATGTTATTATAACAATTTAATCAGATGATTATATAGATGAGATAGACAAAACTAAGCTTGAGGATTTGAACATTTGATTATTTTATTTTTTTTGCTTAAAGTTTACACATTATCACACATAAATAGCAAAAGCTAACAAAAATAGAACTATATAAAATAAAACAAACAAATGTTAAATGGGTCATCGGATGCAAAATTCACTTTACAAGTTGTTTGAAAATAAATGTGTGTGGGAAGTCTGTGTACACATCCATCCTATAATGATAAAAATCCACCCAGTGTTTTTTTTTTAAACCCCCTTTCTCAAATCAGGCTGTACTGAGATTCCTGTCAGAATGACGTAGTTCTGCACAGGCCCCTCCCATGATAGTTGATTGACACTAGCGTCTTACCTTAGACCCACCCTGAGTGAGCTATCATCAGTCCGCCATTGTGTCGACTCAGGTGCAGGGGAAGACAAGAAAGTCTCAGATTAAGCGATTGAGGTGTTTTGTTTTTGGATGTAATAATATAGCAGTCGTCATTTACTCCTGACATCTTAGCCTCTGAAGATGCAGAGGATTACGTTTGTTTTTGAAGGGAATGCGCCGAACCCGATCTGCCTAAATGCGTCTATGTTCGCGCCAATCATTCTTGATCCAGCTTCATCAACAGAAGTAGTGAGTATATGTGACACTTTACTTGGAGCACGGAGCGAGGAGACACGGAGATAGCTTCAAACCACAGATTACCCCTTTAAAGCAAGGCAAGCACACATTTAACAATTATCAAAATTGGCAAAAGAAAGAAACTTAAAATAAATCAAAACTTTAGAAACATGCAATTTATTTTGAGGCCCCTTTTGTCCATGCACTCATGGAGAAAAATGTTCATGTCATCCTTAAATTGAAATTGGAACACAAAAGGCTCTTTGGCCAGTTGTTGGTCATCGGGCATTTTAGCCTGTGAAAGCTGAAGGAGAGCTTTCTTATGTTCTTCCACGAAACCTCTGAAGACACCAAGGTTTTTTTGGAGCCATTCAACTGCAGTGTGGAGGTCTTTTGATATGCTTGGCTCCTGAATGAGGTGTACACACAAATGGAAAGAAGTGTTGGAAATATATTGGACAAATAATAAAAAAAAAACAAAAAAAAACACGTGTTTTAGTCAGGATGTAGCTATCAAGTCAAAATATTTCCAAAATATCAAGTTTAGATTTTTTTGTTTGTTTGTTTGTTTTTTTCCTCATGTGCCCATATTTGAGATATAAAAACAAATACCCAGCTGTTGATCTTAATCTCTTGCTCTTCTGGCACCTGCACATCAGTGAGGACATGTTTTCTGTGAAAAACAAAAATGTTAATGTGTAGTCTGCTGGACAGAGAAAAAGATACCTTTCAATAGCAAAATTTTCCAACAGATTGAGGCACCACCTTTTTTATGTTAGAGTAAAATCAAACTGGCAAATAAGGACAAGCACATTAATGTATCATCAAATTATTTAAATCCAAATCATCTTTTTAAACACTGACTTACAGCTGTGAATTCAAATGGCACCTCAAAGACCATGTACAGAGTATACAGGAAAAAAAAATACAGAGGTTAAGGAAAGCACTTTTGTTTTTCCATTCTAATGAAAACAAAGTTACACAGACACACATATATGTTAATTTATCTTCTTTGTCCTCACCATCAACATGATCCCACAGTCAGCTGAGCCAGCCAACTGTTGTGGAACATTCAGTTATTCCTGGAAAGGATATGACAACACATAATTTGTATTAGTACCTTTATTTTATGAAAGCCTTATAAATCTAACCTTGTTTTTGATCAGCTTCTATTTTCCTGAGCAAATTCTGCTAGTCATTTTACTGCAACATAATCAAACATAAATACTTAAAACATGTATTTCCATTAAAGAATTCTGTAACAAAATCAAGTGTTATTATTCTAAAGCAAAATAAAAAAAACCTGACTGCATTGCAAAAACAACATTTCAAATTGTGTAAGTTACAATAAACTAGCATAACATCATGCGAGACATGCACATCATCATCCCATTGTGGTCTACTGACTGCCTCACCATTTATGATGTGTTGCGTTGTTTTATTAAATATTATTATCAATATAATATTTTTTATAATGTCTTTTTTTATAATTATATGCTGTTGTATTGAACACTGTGTGTGTTAATGATGGCGATTTTACTTACATTAATCTTCCATTAGATGGCGACCACAGACTGTTTTTATGAGTGATATATAACGACTTTTATACTGAAAGAGACTGAAAAATTGTTGTAAACCAGCATTTGTTTTACTTCAACAAACCCCCCCAAAGAAAAAAAAACCTTTTGTTTTTTTTTTTGTTTGTAAGACGCAGCCAACAAATGCAGTGAGCAGCACTGGACAGAGGACCTGCGACCAAGATACTTGCTTTCCCCTCCGCAACATTTAACTATGTTTTATTGTGAATATAGATTGAAGCTGCAAGAATGAATTCTTGAATTCCAGATGCAGTTCATCACACTTGCTCAGGTCTGTATCTATGCTCATAATACTCACGTGCTACATAACTCTGCTTCCATTCAACAGTCACAGTGAACTTTTAATACAGTAAATGTTTTAAAAGCTCAATGGAGCAACTCAATGTTCCTTCGTTACTAGACCTAGTGACATTTTCGAATTAGTAACAGAGACTTGGACGCTTCAATCCCATATACATATACCCGGCCTATTACAAAAGTAGTTCTTAAAAAATACAACAAAACATTTTTCTTGATGACCTTACGTGAAATTATTATGACAAAATGGCATTTATGAAGAAGACAGGCGCGCCACCTGCGCTGCATTAGAGCTAACATTAGCACAGCTACATAAGAACAATTTTATGAAATTATTCCAGTACACTTTTAACTCAACTCACTTTAAAAAACACCATGGACTGTTTGTAATAACTGCCTTTTTGCGATCTCATTATGAATGTTGGTCGTTACGGTGTTAAAAATGTTATGTATCCCTTTTTAAGAATCGCTGGAGACAAATTAAGCATTTCTTTTCACGACTGTACACAGTTTTAAATACAATGAAGTAATAATCGAATCAGTTTCCTGTCATTCACAGCGCGGAGCAGGAAGATAAACACACAGAACAAAGGGAGGTGGCTAAGTATCTATCAGATCGTGGTAAATCAGTGGAAAACTCAAATAAATTATTATTCTGTCTGAAGAAATAATGAGTAAACATGAGTAATATCTCTATATATCTCATATACAGTGGGGAAAAGTATTTAGTCAGCCACCAATTGTGCAATTTCTCCCACTTAAAAAGATGAGAGAGGGTTGTAATTTTCATCATAGGTATACCTCGACTATGAGAGACAAAATGAGAAGAAATATCCAGAAAATCACATTGTAGGATTGTTAAAGAATTTATTTGCAAATTATGTTGGAAAATAAGTATTTGGTCAATAACAAAAATTCATCTCAATACTTTGTTATATACCATTTGTTAGTAATGACAGAGGTCAAACGTTTTCTGTAAGTCGTCACAGGTTTTTACACACTGTTGCTTGTATTTTGGCCCATTCCTCCATGCAGATTTCCTCTAGAGCAGTAATGTTTTGGGGTTGTTGCTGGGCAACACGGATTTTCAACTCCTCCAAAGATTTTCTATGGGGTTGATATCTGGAGACTGGCTAGGCCACTCCAGTACCTTGAAATGCTTCTTACGAAGCCATTCCTTCTTTGCCCGGGTGGTGTGTTTGGGATCATTTTCATGCTGAAAGACCCAGCCACGTTTCGTCTTCAATGCTCTTGCTGATGGAAGGAGGTTTTCACTGAAAATCTCACGATACATGGCCTCATTCATTTTTTCGTTTACACGGATCAGTCGTCCTGGTTTTTGCAGAAAAACAGCCCCAAAGCATGATTTTTCCACCCCCATGCTTCACAGTAGGTATGGTGTTTCTTTGGATGCAACTCAGCATTCTTTTCTCCTCAAATTGAGTTTTTACCAAAAAGTTCTATTTTGGTTTCATCTGACCATTTGACATTCTCCCATTCCTCTTCTGGATCATCCAAATGCTCTTTAGCAAACTTCAGATGGGCCTGGACATTTACTGGCTTAAGCAGGGCGACACGTCTGGCACTGCAGGATTTGAGTCCCTGGCGGCGCAGTGTGTTCCTGATGGTAGCCTTTGTTACTTTGGTACCAGCTCTCTGCAGGTCATTCACTAGATCCCCCCATGTGGTTCTGGGATTTTTACTCACAGTTCTTGTGATCCTGTTGGGGACCCCACAGGGTAGAGGCTGGCGTCAGATCCCCCAGCATCGAGGGGAGATCTATCGTGTCTTGTATGTCTGCATGTTCCGAATAATTGCTCCCACAGTTGTTCTCCCCCTAGCTCTAACCATTGCAGATTCAGATCTCCCCTCCTGGTAGCAGGCCTACAATTTGTGTTTGTCTGGTGTCCTTTGACATCTCTTTTGGTCCTTGCGCTCATGGTGGGTTTGGAGTGGTGACTGTTTGAGGTTGTGGACAGGCTGTCTTTTATAACTGATACAGTTTCAACCAGATGCCATATCAGTCACGAGTGGAGACAGAGGAGCCTGCTTAAAGAAGTTTAGAAAATTTCGGTCCAGACATCTTGCTTTTGTAGTGACCAATACTTATTTACCGAGAATTTACCATTATTCTTTAAAATCTTAACAATGGGTGATTTTCTGGATTTTTCCTCTTTCGCATTTTGTCCTCTCATAGTTAGGTTATCCTATGATTGAACATAACAGGCCTCTCTCTCAACCTCTCTCCCCACTGTACATTTTTAAGTTACTTCCATTTCTGAAAAAAATTATGTAGGCCTAGTAATTGATGTTATATATAACTACACACGCCTGATTTTTGTTTTAGTTATCCATCGTAAATAAAAAAAACAAAAAAACATTTGCAATCCAGACTGAAAAAAGTCAGAAGTGAATGTAAACCAGATTTGGACCAGACTCTGTTGCTATCTGTGAAACCAAGCATAAGAATAGCCTACTAATGTAAATTTGTTAACCCACAGTAACAGATTTGAACAGATTAATTCATATTTTGTCTGTGAGGGCCAGAAATCTTGCTTGTTTTTAGGTGACCAAATACTTATTTTACAGATGAATTTACCAATTAATTCTTTAAAAATGTGATTTTCTGGTTTTTTTTTCTCATTTTGTCTCTCATAGTTTGGGTATACCTATCTTAAATTACGACCTCCTCTTCATCTTTTTAGTTGGAGAACTTGCACAATTGGTGGCTGACTAATACTTTTTTGCCCCACTGTATATGCATCTTTAGACTATACGCCCTTATTAACCCTGTTCAGTGAATCTATGTGAACACAAATAAACCACTGCGCTGACGTGACTGAATATGAATGCGTCATGAATTTCTATTCTAAATTTGACACAATACGGATTTATTATTTTGCACTCCTAACATAAATTACTAAATTACTGTCCCTGCAACAATGTTTTATCAAAACAGTAGTCAAATATAGAAGTTATAGTCTTTCTTCTTATGCCCAGTTTTTTTTCAGTCTTCAGTAAGAGTGTGATGTTTAACGTTGCTGTCAAGGTGAAAACAACAATATCTGGGGCCCTTCGCCGATCTTTGACGCGTAATGGTTAAACTGCTCAAAAATGAGATTTGAATCTGTGCTGGACGAATGTAGTTCCGCACAAAAGAGGATTTTTAAAAAACTAAATGTAGTGGTCTCTTTTTTATTATACAAACTTGTGCTGCCAAAGCTGATTAGCTACACAATGCTCACACCGCTCGTATCCAATGCGCGATATTGCGTATATCCGCATACATCACAGTGTGATTACCTGTGGGCTGAATCACTGTCCATGCTGATATACAGCCATTCGCACTGCTACTCATTAATATTTCTCACTAGACTATAATAATATAATAATTAATGTTTTATTGTGTCAGTAAAGGTTCATTATTTAATAGTAATACCGAATATTACCTTTCATTTATGGTTATGACGGACAGATATGGCATCACGATTTTTAGTTTACTCGCTTGTTAAAACTGAAATTCCAACCGATGAAATTGTATGGCATTTCAAATATTAAATCTTAAATTTATACCATAAGTATTTAAGTAGAGAGCACAAGTAAACAGAAGCCTCAAATCTTTTGATCTGCAAGGGAATTTATGGTGAGAATGATTGAGTTTATTAAGATCCTGACTTCGGTATTCTCCAACTTCAGTGTAGCTAAAAAGCTGTGCATCAGTTTTGTTTTTCTTTAAGAAATTCACGTTTCCTCCCGTGTTTGTTGAGTTGTCTTTCTTTTGTCTGGCTGAACGTTAGTTTAGCACGTTCCAGTTGAATTCCCAGGATGTTGTGATAACAGAGCTGTTGTTAAATTGAGGGTCGCTATGCGTTAATCTGAGAAGCGATTTAGGTAAATGACCCTCCACAGACACCAGCCGAAAGTGTGATACTGCCGCCGTCTAGCTGGCTCTACTGAGAGTTTTCTCCTTTGTTTCCTAGTCTCACTCATCTGTCCAAATCAACAGTGCCCTACTTTTTTCCCCATGCTGGAAGTTTATTGGTAAAATGATGGGAATGATTGCTAGAAGCTCCATTGCTGGGCGATATTACAAGCGGTCCAGCTTTATTATCGGCTCTTGAGAGATCACACAAAGCAACCCCTTCGCAGCATAAAGGAAGCGTCGACAAGCGCAACAACTGTTTTATCACCCAGCCAAACAAATCAGTGTCCCGTTGTGTTATAGATCTTCTTACTGTCTTTCTCTTGTTGTGTGTTCGTGGCATTGAGGTTCACTTTTTGCTTGTCTAATCTGCTGGTGCTGATGGGTCCTGCAAACCCTCAAACGTCTGCGGCATCTTGGGTACAAATTCAATGCCGTTTACTGTCTGCGTCCTCTTCATTACGCGGTTTCACCTGTTGGTGTGGACCTAATGGAAGTGTTTGCAACTGACCCCAACCTACAGTGCATTTCAACGGCTGTAAACAAAGCAGCCGCTGTGCTCATAAATGCTACTTTATTCAGATAAAATGGAAAATACCTTGAAACAGTTATGAATAAGTCAGTCGCTATATTCGCCCCTTCAGAGACTCATTCATATATATAAAAAAATTGAATTAGTGAGAATTAGAAAAGTGTGAAAAAATATATGCTATATTGACGTCTTGAGGAAAGTCTACCAGCGTAAGCTTTAAAATACATGTAGTTTTAGTTATTTTAACTACAAATTTAAACAAAACTGAACGTCAAAAACATAAGGCACAAGGACTTATATCTTCTTTTACACACCTAATTCTGATAGCAACCAACTAGTTCCTGCATAGTGTCCCTCACTTGGTTCCCTCTCTAAATGAGGAAGCACCATTTTAAACATAAACAGTACGATGACGGGTTGCTCAGTATTTATTAACAGTTAGCTCAGGTAACAGACCATGCCGTGTTATAGCCAAAGCGACTCACAAATAGAGGACAATAGACAGCAATCACACAACTACAAAAGAACAACAAGAAGGCAGGCAAATGACAAGTGTCGCGGGTAGCCTAACACCGCCGAACACATTAGTAAGGTATTTACCCACATTCACACACACAAAGCTAAAAAGCCAGTAGAGCATAGAAAAAACAGAAAGCTATGTTAGTCTAATGTTTATATAATCAATATATCATATCTGACACGATATAAAGTAGAATAAAATAGAACGTGCGAGAGTTTCAGGTTTTGAATAATATGGAACAGAGTTTTAATTATTTTTTTTGTCTTTCTTGAAGATGGACTAAGCTTATGCTTAACATTACAGCTTTTAGAATGCAAGATCTTTTTTCATTTGTCCAAGCCGGTATACACGAAGCACGCTTAACTTGGACACGTAGACATATATGAAAAGCAGTTTTTACAGGGGGCCCTGGCTTTTTGAGGCCCAAAGGTTTCTCCCATCCTTTGCCTATCGGGTATCCATCCTGTTGTTCTGGTCCTGGTTTTGCTTCAACAGTCTCATTAACCAAGTTGAGGTGTTCATCAACGTTGATCACTTCTTAGATTATCAAAGTGCTAATGGCTAATGGCTTGTTTAAAATGTCTGAATATAAATGTAAATATACTCTCGATGACACAAAGCAGACATCAAATACATGTACAGGGTTATTGTGTGCTTAGAACAACATTCCATAATTGTTCCGTAATTCAATGACTATTAACTGCCCTGAATATATTAATGGTTTTCTATGCTGTTTTTTTTTTTCAGCTAGTTGCCAAAGCAACATTGTCCATTTTCATTTAGATTGACTTGATGCACTAAAATAAAATGTAAAATTAATCAAAACTATATAGACGTTAAAAAGTAATGAAAAAGATAAAAAAAAAATACTGAAATGAAAACAGAAATATATAAAAATAAATAGTTCGAAATATTAATAAAATCTATAATACTCTCCTGATACTAAAATAACACTGCTTTGTCTAGTGAGTTCTAGTGAGAACAAAGACTATTTTAATGGGGCCAAAAGTGAATTCATATTTATGTGTATGTACAGTATATGTGCTGGGCAAGTTAACATGTTATTGTCACGTTAATGCATTAATTGATTAATGCCGACAATTATTTTATCGCGTATTAACGCAGTTTTTTATTATTTTGAAAGTCCGTTGCTCACTGGCTCTGTATACACATACAGACAAACCATGGGTCACAGGAGGGGTGAGATGTTGATCAGTACTGGCTTGGGATGGGTGTCATCACACGTCTCAACCAATGCGAGCATTTGGGTTGGGCCTAAGACGGCAGCAGCGCTCACAACTTCATAAGTGGGAAATAGTAAATTTCCGAGGGCCGTGCCAGCAAGAATAAGTCGCCGCTCAACACAGTGGAGTGCATCGTTTTGTTAACTTTGTGGTTTATTATTTTGAGTCGTTCACAGTATATTGCTTTAAACACTCTATCACATTTTGCCACTCAGGTCAAAGTTCTGCAATCATGGTCTGCCTCTCATAAATTCCTACGCTCCCTCGGAGCTGTGTAGCGCTCACACTCATCTGATCTATAATATAACCTAACCGTCGTTCTTGCTCAACCTCTTCCAACCAACCGTGGCACGGAGTGATTACACTAGTCAAACGAACTGGGCTTTGGGGGGTCCATACCGTCGGCATGGTTAAGACTCACACCTTTAGGTGCTCTCACTAAGCCCTGTCCTTCCCGCTTCATCCCGCACACACGCGTATCTACCCACCCACTCACCCATCAAGTGTTGTCCTGCACCGCACTCTGTTGCGTTGGGTCCCACGATAGTGCAGGTTTCTACTTGGAAGGTGCCTGTTATAATGTTATGATCGAGGCTCTGTCAGGGGTGCAGGTGAGGGGATGGAAGTGACCACTATGTACCGCTCCTTGCAGTAAAAATGCTTTTTTTATTACTAAATAATAGAACAAAACAAACAAAACTACGACCCGTAGGGGGAACAATAGGCACCAAAGTCTTGGCAACGCTGGCAAGACAAGGCAGTACCCGACACAACCAGGTTGCCACTACCACCCTACGTCACGCAAGCCTGCAAACCAAGGGAATAAATATTGGCAAATGAGGAGGGTAACGATTGAATACCAGGTGGAGCAAATAGACCCAATATCATGTAAAACCCGATGATGGGGTCAGACAATTGGCATGAGAGCAAACAAACACAAGCCATGGCCCGCAAAACATCACAAAGCTCATGTGCTTACAAACAAGACGCAACCACGCAGCTAATGAGAATGACTCATACCTGCATGTTCCACACAACATGACAGTCATGAAAGCACCGCCAATGAAACAACCAACTGCGTCGCTACACACCAACAAGACATTAACATGAAAGCACGCATCCGAAACACGAGCTGCGTGCAACACCACAGACAACGATAGCACGCCCATCTGCTCCCTCGAAACAACAACCTGCTACACAGACACAACATACACATATCTTTGTTTTCCTATAACATAGAGCTATAAAATGACATTTATCTATAAAACGTATGCACCTGAGGGCCGTGGCAATATCTGGTGTCTTTTATATTTAATTTGATTACATTTATGTTATAAGCTGAGATTTACAATAAATATTTCAACTGCTACTATGTAAAAGGTTACGTAAAGCCTTTTGTTAAGGTTTGCAACCAATAGTTATTGCCCTTTTGGTATACAGCGTACTTTTAAATGAAAAAAAGTACATAATACATCTACTTTTGCATGTCATTCTGCATGTGGTTGCATACATCGGCAAATATGTGATTAAATCGCATTTTTTACTGCACACAAATCATATCGATTAATCATTATGTATATCTAATTGGAAATTTATTATTTTAGCGTTACCGTAAAATACAACATTTACAATTTCATATATAGATCATTTCTACTGTTATCACGTACAAACGTTAGTACATTATAAGGCCTACTAGTAAATACGGATCATAAAGTACTTAATTAGATGACGTGTAATACCAAACACTAACCAGCGAATACCATATAATAGAAACTATATAATGCTAAAAAAAGGTCTTCTTTATCGGTGACCGACTCTTTCCGCCTGTCCCGCTGGTGCAGCTCAGCGCCACTGCAGAGGGATAATGGCTAGTTAGCAAGGCTTAGACTGGAAATGAGCAACGCTCCGGTTTTTCCTTTACAGTGTGTGTCTATGTTGGTGTGTGTGTGTGGTTGTGTGTGTAATCTATAATATATATATACTATAGATATATATATGATATTCTATCTTATTTTAGGCTCTCTCCCTGTTGCTTTTTGTAACTTTTGTCATCTATCAATGAAAACTATTGCAAATATCCAGCACATTGTCCAATGATCACAACCATGAACCTTCTCTAGTGCAGACCATCTGATGCTTGGGTACCCTCTGATGGCCCGGTGAGTCATGAGTCGCGCGTTTAAAGGTCCACGCTGAGTGGATCCAAAACAGTGATTGCCAGCAGGTGTCGGCGTCTCCTTGCTGACCGGTGCGCAAAGCCTCAGGCCGATAATAACCGCAGGAGAGTTTACTAGTTCATTGAAGGCTGAGGTAGTGTCACTGTCTCGCAGTCGCTCAGACTGTGGCAGGGCAGTGCCAGATCTTCACGGGTCAGCAACGCTGTGCACACGCGCGTTACATGCAGCCTATCAATCATGTCACGCGTGCCCCTCGATGGACATAGGTCCCTGCACACACAGGTGGGAGTGTAGAGTATGCCCGCTTACTACTGTAGTTGCTATTCAAAGTAAGCTGTGAGAGTAGTGCTCATTTCTTACCACTAGTTAAACCGTGAACTGATTGCCATTTATTTCTAAACAGTTTCCCCAAAGCTTATATTGTTTTTCACTTATTACTTTTAAAAGATAACTATTGTTATTATAAAATTATACTTGTTTTAATAATATTATTATTATTATTATTATTATTATATTTTCTGCTTATGTTTGACTTAATCAATTTTGGTAGCAGTCAGTGGCACCTGTAGCTGTACATCTGTACACACTGTGCTTACCATGAGCGCTTCAACTGAAGTGAGAAACGTTATTTCCATTGACTGAACCAGTCATGCCATAAATGATTAATTAATCATTCTTTTGAGTTGGTTCTTTCACTGAACTGACTAAACATCTTTGCAAAATGGTCTGAATCAATTCGCTTTCATTTGGACCACTCTCTCACTGAATCATGTGAATGGTTCGTCAAACTTCCTCCATCAGTAAACAGTATCAAGATACGTAATTAACACAGAGAACAGATAGCACTGGAAGAAGTGGATTCAATGCTAAACACAGTAAAAATAAATAGAAACCTTTTATGCTCTAGAGCGCACACAAAAATAAGCACTGGGTAGTTTGCCATATCTGTTTCACCAATATATTAGTATTACAGCTTCAACTGGGGGTGCTCTTGCTTTCTTTTTAGGGTGCTTAGCACCCCCTAGCATTCCTGTAAACCAGGCCTGATCTATGGATAGCGCATTCTGTTTCTCAGCGCAAGTGACTTTATCAATAAAATAATTTTGGGAAAGCCACTCATGCACGGGTAATTCACATTCACACGCTTTCTCTTCCGTTCTGTCTCTTCAATAACTGCATAGCAATGTCTACAAATATTTGAAACAAAAGGCTACTTATTGAGAGGTGCCTTCGAGAAAATTAAGCTGTGTCGTGAATAAGCAGCCATTTGCACCGTCAGTATTTTACATTGTTTGTTTGTTGTTGTTTTTGTCTCAGTCGTCAATATCCACTTCATGCAGTGCTGTTTTGTTCTCTGTAGTTGTTTTCCTCTGTGAGCATTCACTTGATCGGTTGATCAAGTGTGCTCAGCATTGCTCTCACTGATGGTTTGGTCTGAAGAGTCTCAAGTCTTAAAGATGTGTGTAAATTAACATATATCGAATTTAACTTTTTAGCGTTGGAACATCTGTGCGTACCCTCAGATGAAATCCTGCAGACGCCCCTGGTAGCAGTTACAGTTTGTGTATGTCATCTCTTTTTTTTTTTTTAAATCCACTAATCACAAACAAATTGGAAAATTCCTGGAAATTCACTGGAGAAAAGTTTGGGAAACTTGTATTACAGCCAAATTATATTTTGAAGCAGGAAAACAAGTAGGATGTTGGTGGTTTTAATGACTGAAAATGCATTTAAAAACTTTTGAACTGTAATTATAAATCAGCGTATTTCCCCTGATTTCAGCTGGTGCTCTAAACTGATTTAATGTATCTCTCTCTTTAACTAATGACCAGCCCTCCGGTTTATTTCATTATGTCTAATGGGTTCAGAGTAGTTTGAGAGTACCAGTGAAAACTTTCTTTAGTATGACCTATTTTATTTATCACTATTGTTGTTGTTTTGTCCTGAGTGAGCCAATATTATTTTAATGTTTATGTGCCAAACTTAACACTCGCTAAATACCAAATGTAAGTAAATAACCATTAATTGAGAGTTTTGTTGGAAACTGTATCATCAAATACATGTTTAAAACAATCTGTAGTTTATAATGTAATATTGATCACAATCAGCAGGGAATAAGACCCTGCATGTGTGTTTCCATCATATGGATCACCAATTTCCTCCTTGTCTTGTATCTGACAGTGATAACACATGGACAGGTTGTGAGTTTGATGATGTGTGTACGTTCATTCTTGTAAAAGTCGAGAATTCGTCTTGTCTTAGTGTGTCATTGTTTTTGAAATATTAATAGAAAGTGTTCAAGGCTGTGTGCTTGCCCTCAAGGACACTTTCTTCTTTGTCTTGTTTATTTGGGAATGACGGCTCTCTGTTTCTCGACTTTGAGCTGTCAAAATTTTTTTGAAATCTTAGATATTTTATCTTGTTTACTAGTACAAATATCTAAACATTCTTAAATCAAGATAAGCAGCAAGGAAAAAAATGGCCTGGTTTCACAGACAGGGATAGGTTAAACCAGGATTAGGCCATAGTTCAATTAGGACATTTAATTACCATTTATAAACGTGCCTTAGAAAATAACATTACTCGTGTGCATCTCGAGACAAAACAAGGGCACTGACATATTTTAAGATCAATCAGTGCAAGTGTCTTTCAAATAAAACAGCCCAGACATGCATTTTAGTCTGAGACTAGGCTTAAGCCTTGGGGATTAAGTCTTGTTTTCAGAAAACAAATGTATCAAAATTAATTAATCAAGAGTTTATGCTTGAAACAAGACAAAAATATAAAATATGTGTCAATGGGGTCAGAAAAATAAACATGTTTTCCTCCTCTTGTAAGCCCTTCACTTTTTCTGAAGGTGGCACATAGTTTTTTTGTTTTTGTCTTATTTTAATCTTAAACTTGCGTAATTTTGCATATTCAACAACATTTGCATCTTTTTTTTCTTTTTTGGAGTTTTTCATGACGGCAGACCACAATTATTATATTTAATATGTGTGTTTTTCCATGTAAGAAACCATCAGCATCAATTCAGCTGAACACAATTGCTATGTATACAAGCTTTATGTGAAAAAAAAATCACTCACATTTCCAACTTGTATGACTGACTTTCTTCTGTAGAACAATGAAAAACATGTCACCCGCTGCTCTTTGATCATATGATAAACAGTGACCAGGGTCTGTAAAGTAATGAGCTTATAGTTCAACCCCCCGAACATGAAATCTGATTTTCATTTTCTAACCCTCAGACCATCCCAGATGTATGTGCTAAGGGCTGTGACTCATCGTTTATCGTAAAGGAAATGACGTGGATACTAATGGAACCTTTAAGAGGTGGCTCCGTAGAACACACTATTTGTTTTCTGTGCTTTTTTTTTTTTTTTCCCGAATACGGATCATCTTTCGGAAAGGGAGCACACCCTGGTAGGTGACTTTTTTTTTTTGTCACATATTTCTTTCTTTTTCAGTGAATGCAATGATTTAACACTACACAATATATTTTAAAGCACCCCAAAATGATGTTACATCAGAAGATGTGTTTACATGTCTGTGCCGATGGTTGTCACCCCACCTCGCCCCCCTTCCTCGACGACCATCTTCACAAACCACTGGAACCATACAAGACCTCTGCATACTGTGTTGCAGCCGGAATTAAACCACGACACCACGCTAACCACGCCGTGCTGGTTTTTTCTGCCAGAGGCGAACTGCCCCCCCCCCCGATCCAACCACTAACGTCCCCTCCAACTGAGATCCCTCCACCTGAGAGACCTGGATCTCACCCAATGTTTTTTTTTGTCTTTCCTTCTTCTCCATTTTCTGGTTTCTGTCACACAGCATGGAGTTTTGCTCCTTGCCCCTCGCGTTTTGCTTGCTTAGCTTAGGGGGGATGCCTTGACTGATTGACGACACTGACAGACCCTATTGGAGAGACTGAAACTGATGAAGACTCACACTGAAATCAATCAATGAACTGACTCTTTACTATAAAATGACCGCTGTTATTGTATTCTTGCATCAAATTGACAAAAACCATGTTCCATTTTGACTCTGTACATGCTTCCTTTGGTTTGACACAACACCAAGTTTTTTGGTGATAAAAGGCGCTATAACAAATAAAGGTGAGTGCTGGACCTATTTACTCTCGACGTCCTACTCGAACGTGGATCATACATTGGAGGATGTTGCTAAAAAGAACAAATTATTTTGTGGTTATTTAGTGGTACTGAATGTTTTATTATTGTCTTGTATGGCGGTTTAATAAGGTTCAAGAACACATTATTATTCCACAAACTGACATTATTGTTTCTTCTTCTCCTCTCTATGCCCATGATGTGCCACGCCCCCCCCAGCCCCCCGACTTTCTGAAAGACAACAGTAGAATTTTAACAAACTCATGTCATAATTCTCACTCTCGTTCTGAAAAAAAGCGGGGTGATCTGATTGGCCACTATCCGGCCATTGGATTGTCCGAATAAATACCTCAAGCTGTGACGTAATGTTATTATATGGTGGATGGCCCAACCCCTTACCATAGGGGGGGGGGGAGGGGGGGATGGGCGGGGGGGGGGGGGAAAAAAAAAAAAAATTGTGATGGATGCCGCGTGGTGTCCCGGAGTGACGAGACAAAACCAATAAACCAAATATAACGGAAGCCGCATTTATTTTGTTCGCATCCAGTGGGACATCAATCATACAGATTATAATGACTTATAGCTGTCCCCTTTTTTAGACGAGTTGAGTGTTGCTAACGCGCCGCGAAACATAAAACCCTGTCCATTTTGTGATCGGACAAAGAAGTGACACAAACAACAAGAGCAACGCTACTACTCTAGTACTCTAAACAACTGCTTCAAACTGGCATTTGAATCATCAGTGGACATTATTTTTCAAAATGAAAAACGTCCTTAACATGCTGTGAGTCAGAACAAGCTAGGCATTGTAGTCCTACTCTAACTACTTTAATCTACATAACTCTTACAAGGATCAGGAAACGTCCTCTATACAATGTGCTGGCAATGCACAACCCCTATCTGAATATTTGGTTTGAATTGTTCTGGAACATTGTTGTAAATACAACTTAAAAACCAAAGTGTAAGAAAGTTGCGCACATCCCACAAACCCACACAGGGCTCAGGTGCGGGACCATGGATGCATGGCCTAAACAAGATAAAATAAAAATTCAAGCTACAACTATAGCAAAAATACAAACGTATTGTCTGCACACTGATATAACTGCTGCTACTGCTTGCTCCATAAAAATTATTTATTGCTGCAACGTTTCAACCATCAGGTCTTCGTCAGGCACGATGATGGTCGAAACGTTGCAGCAATAAATAATTTTTATGGAGCAGTTACATCAGTGTGCGGACAATACGTTTGTATTTTTGTAAATACAACTTAAAGAATATCCTAACTGATTTCTAGTATCCGTGTCCTCATATGAACTTTTGGGAAGGCCTAAACAAGTATTTCGCGTTAAAGTTTCTCAGCAAAGCAAAACACGAAACACACCATGTCTTCACAAGAACATGGTGGCGGGTCGGTGGCGAAGCAACATAAAAGTTGCGCCTTCTTTTTTTGCGTGAACATTTTGGCGGCGTTATGCAAATCTTCCCACACAATGACGTAGACATGTGGGGGCGTGTTAAAATGAGGCGTTTTAGGAGGGCATGGACAAATCTTAATTTTTTATAAAGAATATCTCTGGGTTTGAGACTTTAATCTTTGCAACTTTAGGATCTTATCTATTTCTTGAAAACCATCTTTGTAACACTGAAACTCCAATCAAGAAAGGAAAAACTTGAAATCGCATATATGACACACCTCCCTTTAAAAAAAGCAGATTACGTGAATAAAAAACTACTCTCTAAAAAAAAATATATCAAGTCACCTTTCACAAGAAAACCATGAGACAGACCATCACAATTGTTCATAACTTCTTATTTCTGTCGTTCTTCCCTTCATATCCAAGTGTTTTGGGTACTTACACGATGCTCGTGTATCAGGCAACAGCAAGTTCCTCAATTTTCTTGCGTTCGACGAATTATGGAACTATTTTTCCTTAGTTCAAGTGTATGGGTGGAGGAACTGGAGCACTGAATAAGCTCTTTCATCATAGGATCACATACAGCTGGTAATAAGTATTGATCTCTTTTTTTTTTGGGGGGACTCATTTGAGTCGGTTAGTGACGTCACAACATACCGCAAAAAGTGATTTTTGAATTGAGTCTTGTAGATCTGTTCTGGCTCAGAAAAGCCACACAAAACTACTATGAGCAGGGACTAGGAAAAAGAACTGAAAGAAAACTCAGGGAAACTGATGGTCGTCGACAAACTATCTGCGTTGCGTTCGATTCGGTTCTTCCATCTTGATCCTGATTGGTGAACAAGTTCCAACTAATTTATCAAAAAGAACCGGTTCAAAAGAATAATTTGTTTGCAAACCAGACATCACTCCGGACTGAGGCTATGGATTATAAGTAATAATGTGGTAAATAATATTCAGTTTCTTAAACAGACAGATCGTTTCACTTTATAAGACCTCAATATATCGCCAGGAAATAAATTTTGTGTTGCTTTTTTGACTCACAAAGTGCCGTTTGCCATTGACTTGCATTTCGTGAATCACCAAGGACCACGGTTTCAGCTAAAAACCTTCTTTACTGTTCTACTGAAGAAAAAAAGTCATCTACATCTTGGATGGCCTGAGGGTGGGCAAATTAACAGCAACTTTTCATTTTTGAACTCCTTGAACTCTCCCTTTAATTCTGCTTCTTTTGTGTTCAACAGAAGCAAGAAAATATGTTGGTGAGAAAATTATGACACATTTTTCATTTTTACTTGAAGTATTTCTATAAGCTTGATTCCTTTAAAAAAAAGTTGTGCCTTGATTGCTGTGTAAATAAGTCGTTTTATAGTCGGCGGCTGAAATAAATCACATTGTTGGGGTGTTTATTACGCTGAGTGACGGTTTTATGTGAATGAGAAGCAGATGAAACGTGAGTAGCGTTGTGTATGAGAACATGATCCCCAAATTACAATTATACCACCGCTGTCTCTGAGAAAAATACAAGCTCATTTCTTCATCCGTACTGCTGAAAATTTGATCTCAGAGGACCAGATGATGTACGGTTTGAAAATTTAACTGTTGCATTTAGATTAATGACGTCTCAGGACATATGAGAGATCATGTCTTTGTTAATAAACAAATACAATTACTCCTAGAGAGATGGCACACGGGATGTGTTTGGAATAGTGCACTAACATACTGATGCTATACATGCAGAGTATGCATACTGTGAAATATAAGCACATGATCTGTTACATCAGATAAAACACTTGTATTCCACACAATGCAATGCGCTCGATTTGACTTTAACTTTCCTGTATAATGAATAAACCTATATAAAAATGTTTTTATCTATTTCCTGACAAAAATTCAATATAAAATGGACCCAAAAATTTTAAAATAATAAATAATGTATATATATAATACTAATAATTATTGTATGAAAATCACTGATCTTTTTAGCGACTATAGTTTGGAAAAGTTTATTGTTTTTTTTTTGTTTTCTTTGTAACTTGTATTACATTAATTGTTTACATCTCAAAGTGACATAAAAGACCATTGCTGATGTTTTTATGATAAAGATTTATGCTTTGAATTAATGCTGTACTTTTGAACTTTCTATTCCTCAAAAGAATCCTAAAAGAATAAGTTATCATGAATCACAATAAATACTAACTGTTTTCAACATGCTAATAACCATGTTTCTTGAGCAGCAAATCAGCATATTATATTAGAATGATTTCTGAAGGTTCAGGTGACACTGAAGACTGGAGTAATGATGCTGAAAATAGCGCTTTAATCACATGATAATTAGATATATTCCACTCTGAAACTGTAATAATTGTAATGATATTTCATAATATTACTGTTTTTTACTGTATTTTTTGATCAATAAATGCAGCCTTGGTGAGCATAATGTATAGACGCCTGTTTCACCACTGAGGAAAACAAAAGAATTGCACTTTTTATCTCACAACACAGACTTGTCTTCTTTTTGAGAAAAGTTGTCAGAATGATTAGATAAAAAGTTACAACCTTTTTTATTCATTGATGGAAAAGGGCTTCCTCAGTATAAGACACTTCTTTCTAAAACGGTGCTGTGTAAACGGTAATATGTGTGGGTTGTGTGGTTTGGTGGTGTTGTGTGTGTGTGTATGTTCTGTATTTATATATAGATATATATATATATATATATATATATATATACACAGTGGTTAGTCTGAAAGTATTCAGACCCCCTTAAATTTTTTCACTCTTTGTTATATTGCAGCCATTTTCTAAAATCATTTAATTTAATTTTTTTTTCCTCATTAATGTACACATAGCACCCCATATTACAGAAAAACACAGAATGTTGACATTTTTGCAGATTTATTAAAAAGAAAAAACTGAAATATCACATGCTCCTAAGTATTCAGACCCTTTGCTGTGACCTCATATTTTTACCTAGGTGCTTTCATTCTCCTGATCATCCGTGAGATGGTTTCTACAACCCTTCATTTTGAGTCGCTGTGGTTTGTTATCTGATTGGACTTGATTAGGAAGCCCACACATTCTATATAAGACCTTACAGCTCACAGTGCATGTCAGATTAAATGAGAATCATGAGGTCAAAGGAGCTGCCTGAAGAGCTCAGAGACAGAATTGTGGCAAGGCCCAGATCTGGCCAAGGTTACAAAAAAAAAAAATTCTGCTGCACTTAAGATTCCTAAGAGCACAGTGGCCTCCATATCCTTAAATGGAGACGTTTGGGATGACCAGAACCCTTTCTAGAGCTGGCCGTCTGGCCAAACTGCGCTATCGGGGGAGAAGAGCCTTGGTGATAGAGGTAAAGAAGAACCCAAAGATCACTGTGGCTGAGCTCCAGAGATGCAGTCAGGGAGATGGGAGAAAGTTGTAGAAAGTCACCCATCACTGCAGCCCTCCACCAGTCAAGGCTTTATGGCAGAGTGGCCCAACGGAAACCTCTCCTCAGTGCAAGACACATGAAAACCCGCATGGAGTTTGCTAAGAAACACCTGAATGACTCCAAGATGGTGAGAAATAAGATTATCTGGTTTGATGAGACCAAGATAGAACTTTTTTTTTAATTCTAAGCGGTATGTGTGGAGAAACCAGGCACTGCTCATCACCTGTCAATACAGTCCCAACAGTGAAGTATGGTGGTGGCAGCATCATGCTGTGGGGTGTGTTTTTCAGCTGCAGGGACATGACGACTGGTTGCAATCGAGGGAAAGTTGAATGCGGCCAAGTACAGGGATATCTAGTACCAAGTACTTTCTCCAGAGTGCTCAGGACCTCAGGTTGGGCCGAAGGTTTACCTTCCAACAATACAATTACCCTAAGCACACAGCTAAAAGAACGAAGGAGTGGCTTCACAACAACTCTGTGACTGTTCTTGAATGCCCAGCCAGAGCCCTGACTTAAACCAATTGAGCATCTCTGGAGAGACCTAAAAATGGCTGTCGTCCAACGTTTACCATCCAACCTGACAGTACTGGAGAGGATCTGCAAGGAGGAATTGCAGAGGATCCCCAAATCCAGGTGTGGAAAAACTTGTTGCATCTTTCCCAAAAGACTCATGGCTGTATTAGATCAAAAGTGTGCTTCTACTAAATACTGAGTAAAGGGTCTGAATACTTATGTAAATGTGATATTTCAGTTTTTTCTTTTTAATAAATCTGCAAAAATGTCAACAATTCTGTGTTTTCTGTCAATATGGGTTGCTGTGTGTACATTAATGAGGAAAAAAATATATAACTAACTTAAATGATTTAGCAAATGGCTGCAATATAACAAAAAAATTTAAGGGGGTCTGAATACTTACCGTACCCACTGTATATAATGTATATTATTAATACTAACTAACTTCATAACTTAAGAATGAGATACTACTGATATGTATAATATTACTTCCAGAAATGGATGGTAAAGTTGATACAGTATCTAAAAAGCAATACACATTGCATGCTCTATAAAGTTTTCTATTCCAAACACAGCCACGTTGTTGTCACACGCTTTGTTAGCAGTGAAATACATGTGATGTGACATCCAGATAAAGTCACATGCATCAATATGTCTCAGTTGTGTGTGATATGATTAACAGTGCTCTAAACCCACCCGATTATATGCTGAGCCTCAGGCTAATTAGTTTAGATAACAGATTTACACATATTTACAGTATTCTTTCATCTGTCATTCTCCTGTTTTATAATCCTCTCATCTCAAGCACTCAAATGGAGTACAAAAGCCTTTTTACTGCTGATCTGCAACACTAGATACTTTCAAAGTCAACTAGTTGAGCAGTCGTCTTAAGGAAACCACATGTGTAGCCCTTCACTGACAGATACTCTAAATGTCTATAAAATTGTATTGCACTAAACTATCATAGTTCTCATTCAATAATAATATGGACAGCAGAGCTCACAGCAGATGATTTATAGTCTGACAGTAATTGTGTTGAGATGTATTATTGATGTGGATGGATGTGTTACAGAAGCTGGAGCGCTGGTGCTTTATAAAGGATGGATTTAGAGATGCAAGTTATCTGTAATAAATACTAGGGATGCACCGTCATTTCGGATGCTGAAAATTATCAGCCAAAAATGGTATTTACGGTTTTTGGCCAAAAGAGAATAACGACCAAAAATATGAGCTGAAAATATATGGTGCGCCGGCCCACCCAGCAGTGTTCAGCGTGCAGGTTTCACTCTGTCCCTTTAGCCATCGTCACTGCGTGGTGTGATGCTCCGCTCAATATTCCACTCTGTGAATGTGCATTCTGTCGAGTTGCTCAAGGCCCATGCGAACGCTCCACTCCTGTAACCGCTCATGCTCACCGGAAAAGCAAAGTTCGCTCAAATAACTCGCCGACAGGAGATTTCTATGTAGTATGCTTGTTCTTGTTTGCAATAGTGCTACTGTGCTGTAACATGGTGTAATAACTATACTGGGCATCACTGTTATGCTCTGCTCACATGCTCTGATAATAATAGCTTTGTAGGACTATACATTATTTGGATTATTAAAAAAAGTCTTAATATATTTTCTGTCCAACTTCATTGTTTTGTTATTTAAGTGTAGTTATTTTATTGACTTGTATTTTTAAATGCAGTATCATTAAAATTATTGAGTTAAATAAAAAAAAGTCATATACATTTGTTTTATATTATTTAACAAATTATTACAAATTATTAATAACAATTTCGGTTTCGGTTTTCGGCCAAGTGCATCCAGAATATTTGGTTTCAGTTTTGCCCAGAATTTTCATTTTGGTGCATCCCTAATAAATGCACTGACTAACTAATGAATGGTTTGAAAGGGTTTTAGCATGCTAACAGTCTGTCAGGATACCAAATCTCTGTCTTTACATTCATCCACTTTAAAGCACCTCTGCTAAAAATATCATAAGTACTTAAAGTATCTCCTGAATGTATTTAAAAAGTTTTGTCTTGCATTATTATTTTTTTCGTTGACTTTTTCTATTAATATTGTTTACCTGTACCGAATTGCTTCCGGCTTCGCTACCATTCGGACATTCTTGCTTACTGCTCTGCGCTTTGCTCCCTATTTCTGTACTTTTCTCTGATGTTTCTACAAAAAAGGGACTTTTGCCTCCCACTGCCAGCAGCTTACATTCCGGAGACTGGAAAACACAGCTGTCTACATTCAAACAGACGAGAGAGAAAGTGCCTCCTGTTGAATCTACTTGTTGCACAAACTGCCGCAAACTTCTACAAAGGATTGTGTTTTTTTAAACAAAGTTACTTGCTGGACATCCAAAACAGGCAGAACACTCAGCAGACTGTCATCATGGACCCCCTCAGCATATAGCCGGTGAGTCCCATGAATCTTGTGAATTTCAATAGTTTATGCCAAGTGTAAAGGACAGCGAACGGATCGAGCAGCAGCTAATCGCTGGGCACAAACAGGGAGCGAGACCCAAAGGCACACGAGACATGTAGATTGTCACGAGTATCTCATATTTGCGGCGATAGCATCCCTCCCATAATTTGGGCTATGCCAAGGCTTGCAAACACTGGTATTCTACCACCCCCTATACATCTTGATAACAGATTTGAAGCATTAATGAATGCGGTTGAGGAATCCCCAAATGCGGTTAAACATGGATTGGATCAGCCAGCAGCTAACATCGCTACTAACAGGCGCTCAAGGTCGAACAGACAGTGGCTTTCAACTCAGAGCGCAGCTGAGTCCAGGACTCTGAGAGTGGGCGACTCCATTATCAGAAACATCAGTAGCTGAAATACAACAACATATTGCCTTCCGCAAGAAACCATTTCTGATGTAAACAAGGAACTTCTGAAAATTCTAATGAAGCACAAGACTGCCAATCGAATCATCATCCATGTGGGGAAGAATGATACTCGGAAAGAGCAGTCAGAACTCCTTAAGAAGGACTTCAATGAACTCTTTGAAACACTTTGAAGACTTAAAGTTCATCGTGCATCAGTGGACCACTTCAAGCAAGGGGAACTAATATGTTTTCACATTTGCTTGGGCTGAACACATGGCTTCAAAGATCTTGCAATATAAAAGGAGTGAATTTCATCGGCAGCTTTAATCTTTTCTGGGGCCATAGACAACTGTTTAAACCGGATGGCCTCCACCCCAAACAAACTTGGTGCAAGAGTGCTTAAGGACAATATCTACTTCTCCCGCCGTCATCCTTCAGCAGAGTGTGTCAATCCACTCAGCCTGAATAGCACACACACACACCTGGTCCAAGTCGTCATGTGGTTGACATCCCACAAGGACACTGATAACACCACGCAGCCACAACAAGCACTGCTCATGGACAACATCCTGGCTGAGCCTTGCCCACAGAGCTCATCACAGACAGAATGTGACGTATCAGAACAGCTCCAAGACTCAGCACCCAAGGACGACTTTCTGGAAAACAGCCAGGGAAGCCAGGACAACACATCAAAGCCACCGGAAACACCAGAGACAGCCCATCTCACCAGACACATTATCCCTCTCTCCAGCATCTCCACTTCTATGCTTCTCACAGAAAATGGAGGAACTGGTGTATGCTGGGACCAAACTCTCCTACTCATTCACTGCAAGCCTCCAGATATCAACTAAAAAACGGCGGGCCCCCCAACCACCAAAGCCTGTGGGCCCAGCTCGCCCTCCTCCTCCTGTGAGAGCTCTCCGGCCACTGCCACAACGCCAGGGCCCAAACCCTCCATCTGCTGTAGGTGAACCAAAAACAACTGATAGCAGCTCTCAGTGATGTGTGTCGGGTTCCTGCTATGACAGCAGCAACATTCACAATTGTTTACAGAACAAGCGGAAACCCAGTGTGCCTGTAGCTTTCTCTATTTCTGTTTTATCACGTGATAGAAAGTCTAAGGCCTTCTCAAGCCGTACGGCTGACTCATCTAATCTGCTGACTCATCTAATTATGCATAAAACTAAAATTGCTGTAAAGACACAAAGCAATGCCATCAAGTTAGCATTTTTAAACATTCGCTCACTAAAAAATACATTTTCTAATCAATGACTTAATAACCACAAACAACGTGGATTTTATGTTTCTAAACGAAACATGGCTAGAAGACAGCTGCAGTGCAACAGTCCTCAATGCAACAGCCCCTCCTAACTTTACTTTCATGAGTGTCTGCAGGACTGTTAGGAGAGGTGGAGGTGTAGCTGCTCTATTTAAAGATGTCTATCAATGCAAGCAAGTGTCATTTGGTCAGTACTTGTCTTTTGAATATCTAGGGATTGTGTTGAAAGGTGCTCCACGCATTCTGTTTATCATTATTTACAGGCCTCCAAAATACTCTCCAGCCTTTGTTTAAGAGTTCACAGAAATGCTATCAATGATTTCCTCAGAGTTTGACTGTTTTGCTATTTCAGGGGATTTTAATATTCACATAGATAATGGAGAAATCAAAACTTCAAAATAAATTATAACTGTTTTAAACACTTTTGACCTGATTCAGCATGTGCGTGAACCACACAATCGTGGACATACTTTAGATTTACTCATCAGTAGGGGTCTAAACATTTCATCCATTGTTATTAAGGACGTAGCACTATCTGATCACTTCTGTATTTTCTTTGATATATTGATCTCTGCTACCACTGAATCTAGATCTGTCTCTATCAGAAAGAGATGCATTTACAAAAACACTAGTGTGCTATTTTGGAGGCTATATCTTTAACACCAATCATTTCTGCAGACTCTGTTGATCTTCTCCTTGATTCCTTTAACTCAAAAGTTAAGAATGTTATTGATGATATTGCTCCTGTGAAAGTCAGCAAGAAGACTGGCAGACAAAAATCAGCTTGGAGAAAATCAACAGCAGTACAGAATATGAAAAGACAATGCAGAACAGCTGAGCGGATGTGGCGGAAGACAAAACTTGAAATTCACTTTAGCACCTCAAAGACAGCCTTCATGCTTTCAATGTGGAACTAGCCACAACTAGACAAATATTCTTCTCAAACCTTATAAACAGTAACTTAAACAACACTCACACTCCTTTTGCTACTGTTGAGAAACCCCCGCAAGTCAGATTCCCAGTGAAATGCTCTCTGACAGCAAATGCAATGAATTTGCTTCCTTCTTTTCTGAGAAGATCATTAATATCAGGAAGGCGATTAGCACATCCTCAAGTTATGCAGAGGTCATACAGATTCAACCGCAATATCAAAAAGAATATACTGTGTCTAGTTTTGAAGCAATTGATAGCAAAATTTTGGAAGAAATAGTGCAGCACCTAAAATCATCAACCTGCTATCTTGACACACTTCAAACATCTTATTTCAAAAGGGTGCTTAACTGTTTGGAGGCAGATCTCTTAGAAGTGGTGAACACTTCACTTCTTTCTGGGACGTTTCCAAACTCCCTGAAAACTGCAGTTGTTAAGCCCCTTCTGAAAAAGACCAATCTTGATAACACCATTTTGAGCAATTATAGACCAATATTAAATCTTCCTTTTATAGGCAAGATTATTGAAAAGGTAGTTTTTAATCAGCTGAACAAATTCTTAAACTCAAATGGATACCTGGACAGTTTTCAATCTGGTTTCCGACTGCATCACAGCACAGAGACAGCGCTCATTAAGATAATAAATGATATTTGCTTACATTCTGATTCTGGCAAAATATCAGTGCTGGTACTACTAGATCACAGTGCTGCGTTTGACACTGTCGATCATAACATACTTCTAGAGAGACTGGAAAACTGGGTCGGGTTTTCTGGGATGGTAATCAAATGGTTCAGGTCATACTTAGAAGGGAGAGGTTATTATGTGAGTATAGGAGAGCATAAGTCTAAGTGGACGTCCATGACATGCGGAGTCCCACAAGGCTCAATTCTTGCACCGCTCTTGTTTAGCCTGTATATGCTCCCACTAAGTCAAATAATGAGAAAGAACCAAATTGCCTATCACAGCTATGCTGATGATGCCCAGATTTACCTAGCTTTATCACCAAATGACTACAGCCCCATTGACTCCCTCTGCCAATGCATTGATGAAATTAACAGTTGGATGTGCCAGAACTTTATTCAGTTAAACAAGGAAGAAACTGAAGTCATTGCATTTGGAAACAAAGATGAAGTTCTCAAGGTGAATGCATACCTTGACTCTAGGGGTCAAACAACTAAAAATCAAGTGAGGAATCTTGGTGTGTTTCTGGAGACAGACCTTAGTTTCAGTAGTCATGTCAAGCAGTAACTAAATCAGCATACTATCATCTCAAAAACATTGCAAGAATTAGATGTTTTGTTTCCAGTCAAGACTTGGAGAAACTTGTTCATGCCTTTATTACCAGCAGGGTAGACTATTGTAATGGTCTCCTCACCGGCTTACCCAAGAAGACCATTAGACAGCTGCAGCTCATCCAGAATGCTGCTGCCAGGATTCTGACTGGAACAAGAAAATCTGAGCATATCACACCAGTCTTCAGGTCCTTACACTGGCTTCCGGTTATATTTAGGATTGATTTTAAAGTGTTTTTACTCGTTTATAAATCACTCAATTGCCTA
This sequence comes from Sinocyclocheilus anophthalmus, assembly GCA_018155175.1. NCBI lineage: Eukaryota > Metazoa > Chordata > Actinopteri > Cypriniformes > Cyprinidae > Sinocyclocheilus > Sinocyclocheilus anophthalmus. Next base: position 78,821 of record JADLZN010005854.1, read on the forward strand.
GGACCTAAATACATAGCTGATATTTTCACTGAATATAAACCTAACAGACCCCTCAGATCATTAGGATCGAGTCAGTTAGAAATGCCAAGGGTCCACACAAAACAAGGGGAGTCTGCTTTTAGCTATTTTGCCGGGGGCTCGCAGTTGGAATCAGCTTCCAGAAGGGATCAGATGTGCTAAAACATTAGTCACATTTAAATGCAGACTCAAAACTCATGTTTATCTGTGCATTTATTGAATGAGCACTGTGCGATGTCCGAACTGATTGCACTGTACTTTATGTATAATCATTTTCTATTTTTAACTGTCTCAAATTCGTTTTAAATCAATTTTTAAATCATTTTCAAAAATTTTAATTCCTTGTGATTAATGTTTTTATGATTATTACGTAACGCACATTGATTACCATTGTAAGTTTTGCATTGCCTTGCGCCGTTGACCTGTTTTTTCACTTAGGAAGTCCACCATTAAAAATAAAAATGTCTAAAAAAAATGAAATACAATTAAGCTAAAAAGATTTAGGTTTATTTTAAGGTGAATTTCTAAGCAGTTACCAAAACATTTCTAGAGATTGTTTTTTGCTAACATTCCCATTAGGCTATGAAAACCTTATTCCTCAACATTCAAAACTTTTTTTTTTTAACAAGGCATAACAAGGTATTCCTGTTACGCGCAGCTGACGAGAACTTAGACGAGGCGATTCCAGTTGCAGAGCTTTATTGTGTAGGAGACGAGACTGGTCCTCCAGCATCACGCCGGTCAAACAGAGGCAGACAGTCTATTCGGGCAAAACCCAGAATAATCCTAGGGCTTTGCCTGGGTCAATGAACTGAGACAGAATCAAAAGGTGCAAGACAAAAGGGGTGAATCCAGGGATCCAGGCGAAGATCAGAAACCGAGAAAGCGGCTAAGGCTGGGAAACGACTGAGGGCTCTGTAGTGTAACTATCGCTAGGGGAGTGATAATCGCTAAAAAATACTCAGCAGTGGAATGGGATCAGAGTGAGAGTTAAATAGGGGATGTGTGATTGATTACAGCTGTGTGCAATCAGTAAACAGCTGTGTGCTCCGTGCTGAGTGCAATCAGTGCAATGAATGATGGGATTTGTAGTCCGGGGTGATGTGCAACAGTGGGTAGTGCGAGAGTCAATGAAATTGGAAGTTCATGGACTGGATTCGTGACAGAGCCCCCCCCCAAGGGGCGGCTTCCAGACGCTCCAAACACTTAACGATCCAGGTGGGCGGTGGAGCGGTGGCGGAACAGGGGGAGGGACGGAGGGTTCAGGTCCAAGGATAGGAGAGACCAGGTACTGAGGCAGAGCTGGCGGAGCTGAGGACCACCACAGCAGAGCAGACGGGACCGAAGATCCCCACGGCGGAGCAGAAGACCACCGGAGCCAGACAGTAGACCACCACGGCGGAGCAGAAGACCACCTGAGCCAGACAGTAGACCACCTCGGCGGGGCAGAGGTCCACCAGAACCAGACAGTAGACCACCGCCGCGGGGCAGAGGACCACCACGGCGGAGCACAGGACACCAGAACCATACTACCACCACGGCGGAGCAGAGGACCACCAGAGCCAGACAGACCGCCACGGCGGAGCAGAAAACCCCCTTGGTGAACCACAATGATCAGGAGACCATGGCGGAGACTGTAAAAACGAGAGAGCAGAGACAGACAACACAAAAAGAACATTGGGGTTGATAGACAAGACAGAGCATTCAGGGGCAACCTCCCTGGCAGACAAAGAATTCACAAACGGCCTCCATAGCCGTGACAGGACAGGATGAGAATTCCCCGACGGCCTCTATAGCTGTGACAGGATGATCAGGGAGTTCGCAAACGGCCTCTATATCTGTGACAGGACGAGCAGGGAGCTCGTAATCGGCCTCTATAGCTGTGACAGGACGATCAGGGAGTTCGCAAACGGCCTCTATAGCTGTGACAGGACGAGCAGGGAGTTCGCAAACGGCCTCTATAGCTGTGGCAGGACGAACAGGGAGTTTGGAGTCTCCTTAGCCGTGACAGGATAGACAAAGAGTTCATAGCCGGCCTCCTTGGCCGGAACAGAACAGGCAGAGAGTTCATAGGCGGCCTCCTTGGCCGGAACAGGACAGGCAGAGAGTTCATAGGCGGCCTCCTTGGCCGGAACCGGACAGGCAGGAAGTTCATAGACGGCCTCCTTGGCCAGAACAGAATAGGCAGTGAGTTCATAGGCGGCCTCCTTGGCCGAACAGGACAGGCAGGAGTTCATTGGCGGCCTCCTTGGCCGAAACAGAACATGCCGGAAGTTCATAGACGGCGTCCTTGGCCGGAACAGGACAGGCAGTAAGTTCATAGACGGCCTCCTTGGCCGAAACAGAACAGAAAGAGAGTTCATTGGCGGCCTCCTTGGCCGGAACAGAACAGGCAGAACCGTTCATGGGCGGCCTCCTTGGCCGTGACAGGACAGGCAGAGAGTTCATAGGCGGCCTACTTGGCCGGAACAGGACGAGCAGAGTGGTCATAGACGGCCTCCTTGGCCGGAACAGAGCAGGCAGGAAGTGCGTTGCTGGGCGCCGCCACCACGCAAGGAACTGAGGCAAGTGCCGCTATCTTGGGAGGTTCTGCAGCCTGCGCCGCCATCTCTGAAGAGACTTCAGTGGACACCATGGTCTCTGGGAGCACGGCAGTTGACACCGCTACCTCGGGAGGTTCTGCAGCGTAAGCCACCACCTCTCGAGATGTTGTAGCTGGTGCCGCTGCCTCTAGCAAATCGGCGGTGCCCAGACACACCATAAAGCAACCCCCCATATGGGGAGTGCTGCAGACAGGGGGATGAGTTCAGGAACAGGAGGGCTAAAGTGAGTGGGTTTGGGGATACCAGCTGCGCGTGCAGACACCAGCGGTGCAACCCTCACACTGGACACCAGACTGGGACACCGAAGGGCCGACCCTGAGAATCTGGGTGCGACAGACAGGACGTGACATGACTCTGAATGATCAGCTGTGATGCGACGTGAATCTGAATGACTAAAGCTGAGACGTGATGAGACTCTGGATGATCAGCTGTGATGTGACATGACTCTGGATGGTCAGCTGTGATGCAACGTGATTCTGGACGAACAGCTGAGACGTGACGAGACTCTGGACGAACAGCTGAGACGTGACGAGGCTCTGGACGAACAGCTGAGACGTGACGAGACTCTAGAAGATCAGCTGAAATGTAACAAGGCTCTGGCAGATCAGCTTTGACTTGACCGAGTCTCTGGACTAACAGCTGAGAAGTGACTGCTCCGGACGAACAGCTGAGATGTGACAGGCCCCCGGACGAACGCTGCGACTGACCCAGACTCATGAGATCAAGCTGCGACTTGATCCTGAAGATCAGCCTGCTCTTGACTCATGAAGGCACTGCGACTCGTGACTCATGAGACAGCTGCGACTTGACCTCTGAAGATCAGTCTAGCGACTTGACTTGGACGATCAGCTGCGCTTTGACTCATGAAGATCCTCGACTTGCTTGACTCATGAAGATCAGCTGCGACTAGACCTGGCTTCTGACATCAACTGTTAATTACAGACTCCTGATCATAAACTGTGACTTTACTCGTGATGATCACCGTGACTTGACCATAACTATCAGCTGTGACTTGACTAGACTCATGATCATAAACCGTGACTTGATTTGCCCCATGACGGGTTCCAACTGTGACTCGATTTGACTCATGAAGATCAGTTGTGACTAGACCTGGCTCATGATAATTAATTGTAACTTGACTTGACTCATGACAATCAACTGTGACTTGACTAGACTCATGAATATCTGTTGTGACTTGACTAGACTCATGAATATCAACTGTGACTAGACTTGACTCCTGAGGAACAACTGTGACTAGACTTGACTCAGGACGATCAGTTGTGACTTGACTAGACTCATGCAAAGGAACTGTGACCTGACCTGACTCGTGAAGATCAGCTGTGACTTGACGGAGCGCTGTTGTGTCCACCATTTTGTGATCAGGCTCCGCAACTGCCGCCATTTTGTGAGCTTGCTCTGGTTCAGCCATCACCTCAGTCACAGATATGGTGTCGCTTCCTTCCTCCGCGACACCCACCGTGAACGCTGAACCAGCAGTCAGCAAGGCATAGTCTATAAAGTCCTTTAAGCTACAGTTAAATTTACTCCTTGGCATCCAAGATTTCGTGGGTTCATCGATTCCAAAACGGAACAAGTCTTTAAATAAAATTTTATCATATAGTGGTACCTGGTAAGATAGTTCACAGAACTGGTGAACATACTCCTCAATCGAACGACCTCCCTGCCGAAGATGCAGTAGCTCGGTGACTGAGTCCATACCAGGCCAGAGTCCACTGAAAAAAGCCGCTGGATCCTTGTGTGGCAGAGTATTCTGTTACGGGGCTGACGAGACGTGAGCCGTGCGGATCCATATGCAAAGCTTTATATGGAGAAAGACATAGACTTGTCATAAAGCAGGCTAAGGCTAGGCTAAGGCTAAGGCTAAGGCTAAGGCTAGGGCTAGGGCTAGGGCTAGGGCACGACTGAGGGCTCTGTAATGTAGCTATCGCTAGTGGAGTGATAATCGCTAAACAATACTCAGCAGAGGGAATGGATCAGAGTGAGTGTTAAATAGTGAATGAGTGATATGAAACAGCTGTGTGCAATCAGTGAAAACAGCTGTGTGCAACTGTGTGTGTGTAATAAGTGCAATGGATGATGGGAAATGTAGTCCGGGGTGGTGTGCAACAGTGTGTAGTGCGAGAGTCCTGATTGAAGTTCATGGACCGGATTCGTGGCCATTCCCTTGTTTATGCAAAATGCATATCCTTGTTATGCTACTGCTATCAACCTGGGTTATATAGGATATATAAACTACTGCTTTTAGGGATTACATTTTATTAAGGAAAATATAATTAATTTTTTCATAATGACTTTTATTTTTCAACCTATTTTCTGTGTGGTAAAAAGACCCCCACCACTTTTTGATCCAACTGCTTGGCTTCCCACTATGGTACTTACTGTAGTTACCATGTTCTGAACATCACATACTTTGTTTTTTTTCCATCAATGTAATCTATCTAGTTGGCTGAATAATATGTACTAACTTTATTTTTACAAATTATCTAAAGTTAGCATCAGCTAGCTAATTAGCTAGAGTGTTAGCATCAAGTAACAATATTGTCTGATTTTCAGCATGATTATAAATAAACATTCATATTTATCAACTGTTAATTCGGCTTGTCATTTTCATTTTAAGCTAAAACTGCTTGTACTATGATTTTGCTCCAAATGTATAAAGCAAATAGCTTTGTCAGAGTGGAGGAATTTTACCCTACCTGTGGGGCAAAACGCCCACTTGGTACCAATTCATTTGTTTTGTTAAAAATCTAATAAAATGAAAACTCGGGACATTTTTCATACTTGGTTTATAATTTATGTCATTGTCACTGCAAACAAGGATAACTATTCTAGACACATTTAACTTTTGATTCACAGAAAAAAAATACACAGTGCTTAAGTGCGTTTTCCCCCTCTCTACCCATGAATTATTATGAATTGTCAAGTAGCCAGCACAAGTCAGTAAGAAAGAATAGCGAATCCAGATAATATGTAATGTGTGTTGACAAAAAATATAAAAACGGACGTCACATAGGGCTAAATTAATCTAAATTTCCTTTTTTGACCTAAAACCTGCACAGACATTGATGTGGATGTGTCCGCAATCAAGCATTTCAGTGGGCTTAAGCACATCGGCCTTTACATCAGATTAATTTCACAAACAACTGACAGTTGTGGCCTAAATATAATTTTCAGTTACAATAATTAATCCTAAAATTCGACATTAGTAACTTACTTTTTCGCGGCAAAAAAAAAAAAAATTTAAGTCCCGCACGTGTACTCAGTGGATCCCCGGTTCTTGTCAGACTTATGAATACAGTTCACTGGATTCGCTCTGAATGGATCATTTAAATCAGTGAGTTGTTGACTCGAGAAGAGCTGTAATCGGATCAGTTCAGTGCGCAAATGACTCGTTTGGTGCTATTTGCAAAGCATTTTAACAGGTTCATTGAAAATAATCAGTTTGTTCATGAATTGGACAATGCTTTTGTGTCTCGGAGTGCGTGATGATTTCTTCATTTCAAAATAACGAGGAATGATAGGCTAGGTTTTTACTAAATTTATTGGATTAAAAGTATGATCTTACGCTTAGGAATGCAATGAAGTAAAAGTAAAAGTTACTCAAAAGAAAACTATTCCAGCTACAGATACTTGAAAAATATACTTACAGTAAGTACAGTAATGAAGGAAAAATACTTTGTTTCTGTCCACCACTGTTTTAAACTAGTAATAACTTAAGAAAAAAAAAATGAGATGAACGTCCAACTAAATCGTTTCAGAAAAAAAAGTTCCATGAATGATGTATAAACATTTTTGAGAATGTTATTAAAGACCATATAACTTTGAATGAATGTTCTATTAACATTACTGGAAGAATGTTTGCTTATACTGTAACTTCAGTAGAGCCTTGCCAGAATGTTAGCCAAAGATTGCAGCCTTCTTTTTCTCTAAAATAGCAGTAGAATAGAAACAGGAAGTAATTTGAGAAGAGAACGAGACTGGGAAAAGAGCTCAACCCATTGATCTATAACAGAGAACTGGATTGCTCATGATGGCATAGAAAGTGAAGCCACTGCGCTGCCATATTGGCATTCCGTAGTATTCCCATACATTCTATTAAATCCATAGGACATATTTTGATTTCAATGTCGAAATTTCCCTGCTAATTAAAAAGTTGTGTTCCGTAGCAAACATCAGCAGACGGATGAGAAGTTTTCAATTTATCGCTTATCCTGCACAAAAATGCCATTAACATTGTGAATAACATCTGAAGTAACAATTAATTTACATACACATATCATAAAAACAAACATTCGACAGTGGCAGTGAATGGATGTTATTTTTCAATAGTCCAAAAGAAGTCCAATAAAGCCTATCCATCCATCATAAAAAGTGTGCCACACGGCTCCGTGGGGTCGATAAAGGCCTCTTGAAGTGAATCGATGTGGTTTAATAAGAAAACTATATTATATAAATAAATCTATATATATATATATATATATATATACATTATATATATATACTATAATAATAAAAAATATAATTATAATAACTTTATAACCAGTATCTCTACTTCCACTAATCTGTCCATACGTGTGTCAACATAGAGAGTCACGTTCAGTGGATACGAGGCAATAGCGTAAGGTCCGGTGGAAGTTCTCAGGAGAACCAAGATTTGTTTACAGATCAAAGTTTCAGTTGTCAGCCAAGGAAACCAGCTCCTCTGGCTTTTCAAAATCCTCCGACAATCCTCGTTTTGTACTTCTATTCTTGACCGTGTTTTTGATTCATGCTCTCTCCTTCCCCTTCCGCGTTTAGACACTTCTCCTGAGCTTACGCTATGCCTACGGCCTACATAATATACATATCATTATATATATATTCAACACCACATTGATTCGCTTCAGGAGGCCTTTATTCACCCCCCGGAGCCGTGTGGAGCACTTTTATGATGGATGGATGCACTTTATTGGACTTCTTTTGTACTATTGAAAATTAACACCCATTCACTGCCATTATAAAGCTTGGAAGAGCCAGGATGTTTTTTAATATAACTTCGATTGTATTTGTCTGAAAGTTGTTATATACACCTAGGATGGCTTGAGAGTAAATAAATCATGGGGTAATTGTCTTTGTTGGGTGAACTATCCGTTTAAGTATCTGAAAGATGAGCAGGTCCTGATGGATTTTCTCTGCTAATTTGGAAAATCTGCAGAATGGATGTAAGCATGTTAAAATGTGTTAAATTGAGCTGAGAGTACTTAAGTGCTTCTATTGGATGCTGAATACATCATAAAATAAGCCAGAATAATAAATAAACAATCACACAAGGGTGAGAGATGTGAAGACCATGAATGATGGATAGTGTAATTCTGCAGAAATTTAATGTGCTCGTCCCATACGGACCTGAAGATGAACCATTAGTTAGCATTAGGTTATTTAATAGATGAAGTGTTGTCATGACAAGATATAAATGCGCACGTGTGTGTGTGTGTGTGTGTTTGCATCTTTGAAATCTCCTAATGTATGTGTAATTCTCATTTTCTGCGGTCATCTCTGTAGCTTTAATCATACTTGTAGTAATTATCTGCATTCACTAATGGCCAGTTGCGGGTCTGAGTGTGAGAGCTGGATAATTCCCATTGGCTGGCGTTTGTAGGCCAACGGTTTCGCCCTGCGTTCACCAATAATTGGCACTGGTAAGATTTTACTCGCTCAATTTTACACACTCATTTGAATCTTTGTTTTCTGAGGGGAAAAAAGTATTACGGTTATGTGCTAATTAGCTTTAGCAGTTACTGTGAGCACTAATTTTGTATTGATTGATTTGTTTTATTAAATATTTCCAAGCAAATGCCAAGGAATTATCAGCATGGTTCACTGCGATGTGTGTGGGATGATGCATTTGTGCGTTGTGTAATAGTTGTGTGCTCGCAGCAGTAATTGTGAAAATCTTGAGTGTGAAAACTACAGCAGCATGTTTATTCTTTTATCCTTGGTTCATTTTACTCAGTTTGTGGTAGAGAGGGTCAACAAAGACCTGTAAATTAACAATCTCCATGTTCTGTGTCTGAATCGGTATGGAAGAGTTAAAAACTAGCAACCATAATAATTTAATTATATTCTCATCTGTTTCAGCTCAATTGTTTTAAAAATACTGTATTTTTCTTGTAACTACACTTTTTTAAAATAAATATGGCGTAGCTCCTGTTAATGTCAAATTGTTTGCATTGTTTTACTGAATGAAACTCAAGCAATAATCCAAGCTGAATTGTCTCTCATGAAGCATTAATTGTTGCTTTATTTAATACATAAACATGTATAATAATAATAATAATAATATGTTTAAATAAGTTTAAGGTACATAAAAATACACTATAACTAAAACTGAAATTAAAAATAATATAAGCCATGTAGACTTTAAAAAATAATAAAATGATTAATTAAAAGTAATAAAACTTTAAAATGGAAAATATAATTTTATGATTTTTTTTAGATGCTTTATGCAAAAATAGTGTCAGTGTAATTTGCTTGTTCAGAAATATAACTCGTTTTCACAAATGGTTTATTTTAAATGAACTGATAAAAAAAAAATACTCGATTATTTTACTTTGTTATGCTTTCCCAGATAGCCTGTGATTTTTTGCATGCTTTAAACATGTTATACTAAACGTCTGTTTGCTCGTTTTGAGCCAGTCATGACATAAAGACTGACTCAATAGTCCGTTAACCTGAGAACCACTCAAACAGGGTCAATTTGATTCATTCAAAATTGAACAATCCAAAAGCATTGCTTATGACTAGTATCTTAACTGTAGTTGATGTACTTTAAATCACTTGTACCTTGTTACTTGACAAATTCGAGTTTGTCAGTAGCTTCAGCATCACTGCTGTCAATAGATTCATCAGTGGGACTGAACACACATGTGATCAGCTCCACATGAAAGCTCATACATGAGTTTACAGCAGTCAGATGGGCTCTCAGACACAAATGGGAGTAAACAGGCATGTTTAATGCAGCACTGGTGGGATGGATGACAGGTGTGGAATGTACCTGATGTAACCTTTCAGTCAATCCACATGGCTTGTGCCAGTCCCTGCCCACTTTACCCAGCATAATGGCAGCAGATGAAAATAGCAGTCCTTAGCTCTGACTGAACGTCCTGTGAACTGCATGTGTACGGGACGCTTTCCACAAAAAACATACAGATTAGAGTCCCATTGGTACAAATCACATATTCTTTAAGTAGAGGACTATTAAACACACAGGAAATTACATCATTTAGATTCTTTCTGAAGCATGGGAAGACAAAAATCTCAAATCATACACTGAAAAAAAAAATGGTGGTGAAAAGTTTTCACTCATTGCTAGTAAATTTCACAAAGAAATACAAAGAAATGCGTTGTAAAACATACTTTAATAATATTTGTTTTATTTCAAACTTAAAATAAATAAATAAAAAATACTATGCGTTTGCTTTTACAATAAGTACTCCTCTTTAGTTTATGGGAAATACTAATTTCTAACATTATCTATGCTTGATTTAACAGCTTAATTTAGGCTATATTTTTTATATTTAAATAGACAATTTATTTATTTATTTTTTAATTAGGACCTTGATTTTACTGACCTTGATTATTTATTTTATTTTTATTTTTTTTCCAAAATTAAATTTTTGCCCAAATTCTGTTGTTTTATGTTATGTTTATTTTTATTTTTATTTTTCTGGGGTCGTTTTAACTAAACCAAAAGCATATCTAATTAATTGAAATCATGAAACATACAATTTAACAGCAATTTATTAAAGGTTTCACAAAAATTCAGTTTTACTTTTCCCTTTTTTAATTGAATTAAAAACAATTGTGGATTTGTTTGTTTCTTTCTTTTTTTTCTGGATTTTATTTTAACGGGTGAATTTTTGGTAAACAAAAAGCATGTGTAATTAACTCAAATAATGAAACTTATGCAATTTATTATAAGTTTAATAAACTTTAATCTATTAAACAATGAAATCCATCCTAAAAATCCTAATCCATTTGATGTATTTTTTTTTTTTCCAAATTCCATGTTCTGTTTAATTTTTTCTGGATTCTGTTTTAATAGATTAATTAAAGTGGCTGGTAGCATTCCTGCAGAAGCATGTTTCTTGCGAGTGCATTCATATGAAGCACTAATGTCTTAATGTGCCACAGCAGCAAAGCACTCATTAGGTTTACTCGGTGAAACACGAGCACATTATTAAGTTTTTTTTTACTGGAGTCAGATTTTCTTTGAAAGATACTAGATAAAATCTGATAGTGTGTTTGTCTGAATCTGTTTATCACTGAGACCAATATACATCTGACTGGTGTCTGATAAGTTAAAGATGTGAGTCTCAACTGAACATTTGAACACAGACCTGCAACGTGAACTTCCACTCGCTGCTCCTGCAGGATGTGATCATGAAAGAAAACTACTGTGCGTTAATTAACATTTGAATTGCTGTAATTTTCCTATGCACATTTACTCAGCTGTTACATGTGCAGCTGTTTTCATAATGATAGAAGCAGCTGGAATTCCTGCTGGAATATTCCTCATCCTAAATGTAGTGCGAAGAAACCTGCACCTCTGAGAAAAACACTGATGGTGGAAACCTATTCTAGATTTACATACTAATGCTATTAGCCAGCTAACAGAAAACGTCCTCAGAACGCTCTTCTTAATTTGTGAACAAACATTCTTCCAGTAATCTTAATTGAATGTATTCAATGTTATTTGGTCTTGAATAATGTTTGCAAAACGTTATTAATATATCATTATTGGAACCTTATTTTTCTCTGAATGTTCATCTAACATTTTTAAATGTTTTTACGTGTTTTAGAATATTTAGAGAACATTCAAAATAACGTTTTTAACGTTTTTAAAACATTTTGAAAACATTTTGAACATTAAGAGAATTTCAGACAGAACATATTAGTAACTTAATGGTATTGTTTAATAATTGTAGAATATATCTTTGTTAGCTGGGTATCTAAAGGCTTTATTTTCATATAAATATACTTAAAATATTTTTATCTAGAATTTAATAAAAGCATATCAGTCAAGACCTCTGTGGCTCCTGATGATAGGCTATATTGAGGTCCTATGAAGTGAAACGATCGGCCTGTGCAAGAAATAAACAGAATTTAAAACATTATTATTGCAGTCCATAGCCTCAGGCAAACGGTCTGAAGTTATGTCATTTTTTTGCACAGGTTTTTTGTGTGATAGTTGAACCAGATCACCAAATTGGACTGAACTGAAATAATTTGCGGCTCAAACAGCACATATCTTCAAGTTACTCAAACAAAACTCTCTTTCAGACATACTTGACAGTCACTCTGACTCGAAATGAGCCCAAATACCAGCATATCCTATCATGCTGGTTTTGCCAAATCATTCAGTGCTCCAGTTTCTCCAACACTAACTGAACTAAGGAAATGGTTCAGACTTGGACCGAAGACCGATGAGCTGCTGATATGCGCATGCCTGAACTGAGCACTTTATTGAAGGGTAAAAATGAAAGTTTGTATGTGCCATTGTTCGCTCTGACCAAAAGTGAGTGCAACATCAACAATCCAGTTAAAAGACATTTCAATCCACAAATCACCAACATTTACAATGGATTTACTGTTGTAACACGAACTAATGGTGGTATTGCTGTAGAAATGTAGGATATTCATATTGAATTTTAGGGATGTAATGATTCACTCAACTCACAATTCGATTTGATTCACAATTTTTTTAAGACAAATTATAAATTAAATGTGTCCTTTTTTTATTGCTTGGACAAAATGCTGCATATTTTTTTTGTGAAATTGAAATATAACACTATAATAATATACTAATATTTCACTTATTATTGCTCTTTTGTTGGTTTTGATTGCTTCTATTGTCCTCATTTGTAAGTCGCTTTGGATAAAAGTGTCTGCTAAATGACAAAATTTAAATATAATGTAAATGTAAATAACAAAACTAAATTATCAAATAAATAAGTACCACAAATAAAATAAATATCTTCATATATACAAACTAAGGCTTTGTCTGTGCTCTTTCCATTTAAAATTAGAGGCAACCCACTGCATTTAATCATGATCCAAACAAAGATACTGCATACATGCAAAATGAGCAGTTTTTAAACTAAATTAGACTGTATAGTTGCGAAATTTGAAGCAAAAACAGAATGGTTTGACTTCAGTTTTGTGAAACCATACATACAAATATCTGCATGAAACAGAAACAGCAGACGAGCTGAATGAGACTGCAGATTCACTCTCTGCCAGCAGGTGGCGCGTTTCCTGGTTTCCGCTGTAAACAAAGGAGCGCTGCACTTATGAACTTTAATATGCATTATACAGAGGCAAGATGAATAGAAAAAATACCATCTAAACTTTTCTAAAGACAGTAAGTTCCCCTCAGACATGCATTCATATAAACTACCCCTAATTGAATTGCGATTTGTTTAGCAACCGATTTGAATCGTCACATATTTGAATCGATTTTCAACCGGCTCGCGGTTAATCGTTACATCTCTAATCCTTTGTCATTTTGATGTGTAACTTGAAGCTTAATAAAATGTTGGGAATAAGTATGTAAATTATTTATTTGCCAAACAACAGTCATTTTCTGTAAATCTTTGCCAGTCACATAAGATTCCGGGCAAACGGATTCACAGCAACTTTGGTGCCTCCACTCTATTGCTATGACTCGTCAGGATTGTTGCACATTCTCATTGGTTTGCTGGCATGTGGGGGATTTTACGTACAAGGTAAGATGTCAGCAAAGCGCTGACAAACGAAAAAATGTGCTGTTGCGCCAGATCTCCCCCCCCCCCCCCCCGATTGCCAAAAATTACAACAGCCACGTTTCCACTGTCGGGCCAAAAGCGGGCGTGCTAGTGCGTGCCAGGGCCAGTCTCGTTTCCACTGTCACTTCTGGGGCTTGATTGTGCCTCGTCAGTACTTCCTCAGGGCCAACGGCCCGGGTTTTTTGGCCCAAGACAAAAACCTTGGGCCAAAGCGGGCCAGCTGGGGCTAGAGGAGTGGTTATGAACAAAAGCATTTCTCCGCATCTGGAGAGCGTGGGCGCCGCGGATCATTTCATAAAGTTAACAGCTATAACACCAGCATTAAAGACTTAAAAAAAAAAAAAATTATAATAATTCAAAACTTACTTTCAGACAGCAGCGAGTGTTTGAAATAACTTGATCCGATGTGGATTATGATCACCATACAAGGCAGAAATATTTATAAGCAATGCAAAAGACGCTAGCCATTAATGTTACCATAGTAAACATGGTAAATACGAGCGCTTGAAGAAATCAGACGTCAGCTTCTTATTTTCTATCACAATCGTGTATTTATTTATAACATATTTTATTTGTCATAAGTCTCGTCTTGAGACTTTAGCTCCGCGTATGTCATAAAAATATAATAATGGATTTTGTTCGGGAGCTTTTATAAAAATATAGAAATGTTAATTCTTTCTAAATGGCGTCTCGTGAATACGAATAACAGGGGGGGGGAAATAAACAGACTCGACTGAAGTAGGTAGGCTATGTTCATACCACTTTATTTCTGTGTGACTAATTTTCAATCTTGATAAATTAATTCATTATGATCAATGCATCACTTATTATTGTAAAACATACGCTTTTGGATTCAAATCTTTAACAAAGCATGCAAACAAAAGGCCGCTTTTAGCATGTTCGTTTTGTGATCGCGCTAGTTCCAGTGAATTATTTCTTATTAGTTTTCTGATAACTTCTCTTTGTAGGTGAAATGGAAGAAGGAGGAATGAGGAGAAAAATGCGAGAACGTGGTCGGAATACGTTTGTTCAATGAGAGGCAGGAGGGTGGGTTTTAGTGAAGCGACGAGACGGAGGTTCTTGGCGACAAATGGTGCGAAACCACAGAAAAATGTAGCAGGTAGTGATTTAGGCCTCGGTGCTACAGGTCCGAGGCTATTAGCCCCGCCCAGCCCGTTTAAAGCACTGGCTCACACTGGCCCGACAGTGGAAAAGCGGCTATTGTGTCTGATGCAAAGCAATGTACAATTTAACAATGTAACGGTATATTTTCTTGCTTATTCAAGCAAAGCAAATTTTGAAAGTCCACATTAAACATATCTTACATTTTTGGTCATAGACAATGTATGTTGAAGATATAGGTTGGCAACATGTCTGACGGTGAATTGAATGTTGGGTCAAGTAATGCATTTGAGTTTCTTTTTAAGTGAGAATAGTTGTTTAGACTTCAAATATGCAGTTTGTTTATAAAGATAATGCCTATTTGAAAATGTGCCAGGGCGTCAGCAGCCATTCAGCACTCATGAACCCACCAAGAAAAGCATTGCCTTGACCAGTTCTTCTGGAATTTGCTGCTAGCTCTGATGTCTCTATAGTGGTTAAACATGAGATATGATTAATTTTGTGTAAATCTAATGTGCAGTCTTTGGTCTTCTTGGGATCGTCTATTAAAATGTCAACTTGAGATGGAATCTGTGGTGGATGAAGTAGTTCTGCACACAAAAGTGTTTTTAAGAAACTCTGTGGTTTACATGTTTTAAGGGCGATGGAATAGTTGTCGTTGGCAATGACTTTTATCAAAAAGCGGTACATTACAGTTGAGGAATACAAGAAGTGATTTATCATAAGATGGTAATAAACAAAATGAGAAGTGCCCATTATACAAGGTTTCTGTCATCGTTCAAATTATTAAAAGCTAGGACAAGAAAAGATAAATGATAAAATAATAGAAAAAGTGAAGGCATAGAATTTTTTATTATTATTATTACGAGGAGGCAGTTAAATGCTCACGGAAGAGATGAGTTTTCAGTTGTTTCTTGAGTATTTTTCTTGTGAGGAGATCAGATGTTTCTTGTGAGGAATTATGCTGTCCGGATGGAGTTAGGTAAGTAATTTCACCAACAGGTTATGGTGATAGAAAACATCCTTGAGAGTGATTTTGTGCCTCTGTGTGATGGGACCACGAGGCGTCGCTCATTTAGTTTACTCATAAGTTTAGAGACTTGTAAGAGGAGAGAAGGAGGACAGAAGATGGTCAGCTGTGTGTGTTTGCTGTGAGTTCCTGGCTGAATGCAGCCAAGAACTGACTGCTGATGGATGTGGTTTTGTTTGTGAAGTAAATCAAATTGTCAGCAGTTAAAGAGGTGATGGGAGGTGGCAGAGGGGAGGAATCAGTGTATTGAAAATTTAAAATGTAAACTTTATGAATGAAATGAGCACAAATCAAACAACAACAACAAAAACATAAAACAACAAGCAGGTGAGATTTTGTCCAAAGTTGGTGCAAAACTCTGCAGGACTGTGGCTCTTTCCAGGACCGACATTGGCCACCCCTGTGCTATATAGTTATATATATATATATATATAAAAAATCATATATGACTGAATCACTGAATCATCATGATTGTTTTAGGTTCAGTAAATTCATGCGTGTAAGTGCAGGCACATTTGAGAAGATTGGACACTCATGTTATGAGTGCTTTGGTTGTAGTTCGTCTTTAATAGATCATGTGGAGTGTTGTAATTATGATGCTGGCTGTCACAGACAGTGTAATGCTTTCCAAATGCACTAAAACACTGAGGCTTTAAACACAAAGACAAATGCTTTTAAAACAGACACCTTCATCTTAGCAAAACAAGATATTCATTGAGGGAAATCAATTCTAGGACAGGACTTGATTTTATCCATGAGGAATTGATTAGATGTCTCTATATGAAAAACAAGAGTATTTGATGTCAGTAGCAAAAGAAAGTAATTTCAGAAGCAGAGTGAGCTATTATTATTTTGATGAAACGTGTCTCAGCATGCAAATACAAACACTTTGCTTTCACAAGTATATACTACACTCATCTGTCAGCCTTCATATGATGAGAATCTCCATATTAAGTGAACAAACACTCTTTCAGATATCTAAAGGTGATTCTCTTTAGGATAATGGTGAACATTTTGTCACTTTCATTATCCAAACTGAAAATAATATTCACAAAAGACATAAAATGGCACAGTTGCACTTATTTTGTTAGTGTTTCATTACTGAAAGCAGCATTTCAATTGTCAGTCTATGAACTCCACAGTCTGCTGAGATCATTAAGTACAAACGCGGTTTGATGATAGACGTCCAAATAGCTTTGAGTTCTTTTCATTTGGAGAAGTACCGAATGGCCCTTCCAAGGCAATTTGCTCTTCCATTTCTATTCAGTCAGCATCATTGACAGGACTGAAGTACAATCATCTTCAGTTTCCCACACTTACTGCAAAAATATTGCTGCTGTTCTCGCATGTGCTGCAACAGGACGTCTTGAAGTTAAGTTGCGTGACATTTGAAGTGCGTTCAGATCCTTCTAAACGTATTGCATGAAATTCATGACCAAAAACTGTAAACTACTTTTACCTGAACTCTTGATGTTTTTGTTCATTACCTTCTCAAAATGGTTTATAAAATCTGTTCAAAAGCTCAGTTTTTCACAACCGTAGAATAATATTATATCCTCCTGAGACCCAGCTATGGAGTTTTTGCCTCTTTAGTGGACATTATATTTGAGTGAATTTCTCTGAGACCTCACATGTCACAGTTTTAAGTCTGGATGTCCTGTACAGAGCACATTCAGGGCTTTCCAGAGATACCAAAATGACGGAGGTTTCACCGTGACCACTCCCTCTGCTCGGTTTTTTAAAAATGGCTGACATAATTTAGTGCTAAAATTGTACATCCTTATGGAAATATGATAATATTTTGTAATTACAATTGAAATCTGATTAATTTTCAAATTGTTTGTCATAAATCAACATCTCAGCAAAATGTTATGGGGTTTCAAATCAAAATATGACCTTCTGTTATGAAACAGGACATGATTTCATACATGTCCACTGTAGAGGACACCAGGACTAAAAGCATGTTTATTATACATTTTGGGAGACAAAAGCATTGAATAGGAAACCAAATTATATATCAATATTCTTATGAAATATTAGATATTATTATGAAAATCTGGCCAATTACTACTCCCATTATTACACTTCTTTTTTCAACATGCTTTCCCAACAGCACATTTATATGCAAATTAGATACAGTGTATAGACAACATTGTGCTTAATGGGAAAAACCAGTTTATGGAATTTTTACACACACATATTGCATAAAGCGAAATGGTATATCAAATCATTTTTATATATATTTTATAACATAGTTGAGAACCATCCTTAAACAAAGTTAGGTATAAAAAAATCTTGAAACCTAAAAATTGATTGGTGATTAAAAAAAATCCCACTGTTTTTGCATTTTCATGTCTATTCATGTCTTTTTATAAAAATGAATCCTGGTGGCATCTACAGAGGACATGAGAACAATAATAAAATTATAATTTTTCAAACATGTTATGTTACCATTTTTTTCTTATGCCTTCTAAACAATGTAATGGCCATGAAAAAATACAAATTTCACAACGCTTTTTTAGTTCTGGTTCTCGGAGAAAACAAAAAAAATGATGAGACAAGCCAGGATGTGATTATTTTTATTTTCAGTATTTTAACCGTATTTAAGAACTATTATATATGTATATATATTTTATAATATTTTGAATTAGCTTTTATGTTTACCATTTTTTTGATTTAGTTTGACTATTAGCAATTTATTTACTTTATTGTATTTTATTATTTTATTTCAGCTGCATTTCAATTCATGAAAATCAGTGAAAATCAGTAACAACCCTGATTTATATTAATTCATCTTAAAATAGAATTACTAAAACATATCAAGAATATCATATTTAAAATAAATGTCTTAGAATTGAATAAAGCCTCACATTTCTGATGTAAAAATGATTTCCAGGATTTCTGTTGTTTTTAAATTGTGTACTTGAGTACTTGTTTTAAGAAGTCTTAAGTGTGTTTAGATGCATGCTGTATGCACCTTTCTGTGAAATTCATGACTAAAATATCTTCTACCTGAAAGCTTGATGGTTTTGTGGAAAGTTTTGCCCATTTCCTACTCAAAATGGTTTTGGAAAATCTACTCAGAAGTTGAGTTTTGTGGTGCAGGAACGCTGGCGCAGAGCAGACTGACGCAAATGCTCAATGTCCTCGCTGTAAATTCCCAAGTAGTGCTGGATTTTGTGGAGGCATTTGACCGGCGCGTGTTGGCTGAAGACGCGCTGATAAGAGCGGGACTGGCTGCAGGCGCGGGCTGCTCATGCATGAGGACACGGTTCTCCTTTAAGCCAGATTCTCCAGCACCGAACCACAGAATTGGAACATGAAATGGTCTCAGAACTAATGACCGTAATTCCCTCTGATTTCCCTTCAGACACGCAGAGCTGGAGACGTCATTCAAACTCTACATCTGACCTCTTTCACAGACTGTGATGACAAATTCTCACAGTTATTAGCATCATACAGTTAATAACATAAAAAAGTACACTGCCAGTCAAACAAAATTGGAATAATTAAGATTTTTAATGTTTCTAAATTAAGTCTCTTCTGCTCACAAGGCTGCATTTATTTGATCAAAAATACAGTAAAAATTGTGAAATATTACCAGACACCAACTGAATGAGGAGGAACTTAAATACACGAGGTGATATCCTCCTGACTACCAGGAAAAAAATGTTTTGTGAATTTAGTATTTTGTCATGTAATTACATTGTTTAGAGCATAAGAAAAATTTTTAGAAAATAAACAAGGTTTGCAAAATGTATTTTTATTCATAGGTATGTCTGTCCCTCTGTCGAGGGACATCGGGACTTTAAAAAGTCCTGTTTTTTTTTTGTTTTTTTATAAAAAGACATGAATAGACATGAAAAGGCAAAAAGAGTGGGATTTTTGTTTTAATCACAAATCAATTTTAATTTTTTTATACCAAACTTTATTTAAAGATGATTCTAAACTATGTTATGAAATATATTTTTTTTTATAAAAATGTTTTTTTATGCTAAATGTGTGTAAAATGGCCATAAACTAGTTTTTTATTCGATATACGAGTTTGTTATTATATACAATGTATCTATAAACTGTCTAATTTGCATATTAATGTGTTTTTGGGGCAACATAGAATGAACAAATAAGTGCAATAATGGGAGTAATAATTAGCAAGATTTTCATAATAATATTTAATATTTAATAGGAATATTGATATATATTTTTTTCTCTATTCATTTGTTGTGTCTCCCAAAATGTGTAATAAACATGCTTTAAGTCCTGGTGTACTCTACAGTGGACATTAAATCAATGTCCTGTTTCATAACAGAAGGTCATATTCTGATTTGAAACCCCATAACATTTTCCTGAGATGTTGATTTATGACAAACAATTTGTCAGTTAGTCAGATTTGAATGATAATTACAAAATATTATGATATTTCCATTAGGATGTTACATTTGATCACTAAATGAATGTCAGCCATTTTTAAAGACCAAAGAGAGGGAGTGGTCATGGTGAAACATCCAATCATTTGGTATTTCTGGAAAGCTCTGAATGTGCTCTGTACAGGACATCCAGATTTAAAACTGTGACATGTAATGTCTCAATAGCTGGTAGTCAGGGGGATATAACTCAAATGATGAATAATTGATAACACATTAATCAGAAACTAGAGTAACAAACAGCCCCCAGACTGCAGAGGAAAGGAGGGGACTCTGGAGGTGGACGAGGAGCTGGTAAAGACCTGGAAACAGGCAGAGATATCAGTCGGAGGGACCAGGGTGGAGTAGACAGAGGAAGTGCCCATGGAGGAGTGTATGGTGGAAGAATCCATGGCTGAGTAGACAGCCGACAAGGCAGCAGGAGGCAGCCAGAATGAGGGTGACCCACGGCAGAACTGATGAAGGGAGGAGCCAAGGTTGAAACTTGACTGACTGAGGTGATACAGGGGGATGGTGAGTCCCAGGCGAAGTCCAATGGTCCGAGAGACCTTGCGACGTTAATGGACATGGAGAATGAAGTGAAGTCCTGGTGACGAGCAGCCGAGGAGGAGCCTGGGGCCGGTGGACCGAGGTGACGCAGGTGTGAGCGAGTACCCCGGTGAAGCCTGAGGGATGGAGGAGCCCGACAGAGCCGTAGGTGTGTAGGGCTGGAGTGCAGCGACGTCTGACCCAGGTGGAGGCAGTGGGACTAGGGAGCCCTGTGGGCCTGAGGGGACAACGGTCCTGGGTGGAGTGGAGAGGACAAGGAGCCAGGGCAGAGCTGATTGGTAGACGGCCCGAGGTGGAGCTGAGGGCTTGAAGGGACAAGGCAGAGCTGAGAACTTGAAGTCCCAAGATGGATCCAGGTTGTTCGGCTGAGCCACTGGGTGAACCGAAGGGCTGAGGGGAGCCAGCGGAGGCAGGGTCAAAGGAATGGCAGGCTCTGCTGGAATAAAAAGGAGAGGAAGGTTGGGTGCAGAGATAGACTTGGAAAGGGACAGGGATGGTAGCGGCAGAGACAATATGGGGATTCCAGGGATGAAAATAATGAAAATGACGTGGGTGCTGGATCTGGCTCTGGGATGGTGATGGATGGTAAGTGGGGCTGGACGTTGGCGGCAGGATCCTCTTCTACCTCGCCCACTGTAAAAGAAGATCCTTCCACCCATAAGGCGAAGTTTATATACTCAGCCAGCATCCAGCAGGAGTTTCCCGTTGGCATCACCATCCGGCTCTCATCGTCGAGGCTGACCCAGAATCCCTCCATTAGCGTGATTTCGCTGCAGATGGCACGATGGCAGACGCTCAAAAACTCCTCCACATACTCCTCCGTGTCCTTGACATCTTGAAAAATAAAAATTGTATCCCCTGAGGTCCGGGGAGAATTCCCCATAGACATTTGTCTGACTGTGTGAAAGGGGTCAGTGAGATCTTCTTACCTACAGGGAGTGAAATCTCTCATGTACTATAGTAAAACATCTTGGACGTCCTGTAGAAGTTCTTCGGCTGTTAGAGAGTGAGAAGCTGATATTGATCACTGTGTCTTAGACTGCATGCGTGATGTTTCTCTTACCGCACTTTTAATTGCTTTCACAGTGTTCTGCCTAATAGAGATGAATGGGCTGGCTGTGTTCAGGATGCTGTTAATGTAACGGTCACGTAGCGCATTTATGGTAATTAGTAATGACAACTGCGCATGTACGTAGAGTGTGTGTGTCTGTATTTTCCTTTTTTTTTCTGGTTGTGGCCTAAGTTAAATGTTTCTTTGAAAGGTGTTTCAAATCAAGTCATTTCATTAAACCCAGGGAAGATATGCCAACTATCGTTTCGCATGCAATCTTTTCTCTGGCAGCACCCATTTGGTTTTTCTCTCGTCTGGGCAACTGAACATTTTCAACTTTACGGTCACATTAAGTAAACACAATGCCAATAATGATCAACGGAACAATTCCCTACAGTTTACCAGGGAATGTGCAGAATATAGTTTACTAGTGAAAGAAATATAACAGTTACAGTTTTAAACAAGTAACATATTATTTTATAATCTCTATCTATCCTCTCTCTTCTTCTCTCTTCTAGCTACGTGATAGATATATATATATATATATATATATATATATTATATAATTATATTATATATATAAGTATATTATATATTAGTTTATTAATAACATTGCTTTTGTTTTTGAAAGAAGAAAAACTATTATTTATTTTATTGGTGTGTTTTCTATTTATTTCTATTTATTATAGTAGTCGAGTTGTAGTATCGTAGTATTAAGATGGAAAAAATACATTGGATGTGATCATTCAGAAATCATCATAATTCGTACTATCACCATTAGTGGGCTACTAGAGAAAGGCAATGGAGTTGATACAGTGTATATATATATATAGAAGAGAGAGCGAGAGACGAGAGGAGAGAGGGAGAGAGAGAGACGATGAGGAGAGAGAGAGAGGAGGAAACAGTATCTTATTTATTTATCTATTTATTTGTCTATTTATTTATGTAACTTTTAAGTGTAGAAGGAGCACAGTAATTAGGACTTCAATCCATTTCAGAAATCCTCCTAATCTGGTGAGTGTTTATTGCCATAAAAGATTTACAGTTTATGTCAATAATTTTAGAAGTTTACTTCGAAGTTTTAGAAGTTTATTTAGAAGTAACATTGATGACAACTCACTATATTTCATTTTGAGTATATTCTAGAGTATCAACTCAATAATTTGGTACTTCAATTGAACCCCGTCCTTGGAAGAGTTTGCGCAGAACTTTTATCATTATTATATTCTCAGAAAACACATAAAGCGTACTTCCTAACGCAGGATCACAGGAAACCGGGCTCTCTGGAGGGAGATATTGATAGTGTCTCTCTGGACGAGGAGCGTCCATTTTAATGTTACACAGTCAGCATGTTTGTCTTGTTTATCTGTTTTTGATAAGGACGCTCTTTGATCAGCTTTCCCCGTTGTATGGCTTCATTTGTCTGCTGAGATGTTAGGAGGAAGATGTTCTCCTGGATGAGGAATCTCTAGAGTCTCTTCATTTAAACAGCGCTTCATTAGCGTCACTTTGATCTGATTGGAAATTAATGCAGTGACTGTAATGTGATGCAGTGAGAAATATACAGCTTATAAAGAATTATGGATGATTGCAGTTCATATTGAGTTTTTTTTGCCTTTAAATAAGTCAAAATAAGTCATCACAGCATTTTATAATCAAATGCATTCAGTCTGATTATATTTAATGCCCCACGGGAAAGAAAATCATGGATGAGATCTTTACTGGATCTTTCAACTGGTTCTCCTATGCTGAAAATAATATGGTTTGCTTTTCACTCACTTTTCAATTAGAAACTATTTTCACTCAGAAATTGCTAGTAAATTTCACAAAGAATACAAATAAATGCTAAGTAACACTGAATTAAAGTTGAAGTGAAGTGAAGTGTCACCAAGTATGGTGACCGGTACTCGGAATTTGTGCTCTGCATTTAACACATCAAAGTGAGCACACACACACAGTAATGAACACACACACACATACATACCTGGAGCAGTGGGCAGCCATATTGCTGCGGCGCCCGGGGAGCAGTTGGGGGTTCAGTGCCTTGCTCAAGGGTCTCACCTCAGTCGTGGTATTCTTCGTAAACTTCAGTATTCTACCGTATAAACTGCATTGAGTTTGAATGGAGATCACTTGAGATATTTTGCAGAAGCATTTTCTTCCTTAAATGTTTCTTCTGAGACAAAAATGTAATAATCTCACATGTGTCTCCTTTGAGTTTCAGAATGCACCCTGACATCTATACTATAACTCAAACATCTTGGAAAAAAAAAATGGAAAAATTCAAACTAACAAACAAATAATTAAAAGATGTAAAAACTACTAAAAACACTATTTTTTAACAATTATCATAAAATTATAAATTATTTAAATGAAAATAAAAATCTATTTTTTGAAAATTACTATCGTTGTTGTTGAAAAAAAGGAATTCAAATTTAATAATAATAATAATAACGACATTGATGATGGTGATAAATATTTTTAGATTTCATTGATTGATTTATTTTTTTCATTTAAAATGTTAAAATGTAAGTTCTTTTGAGTTTTGATGACTTTCAGGCTGATGTCCTGTAGGGAAGCTCTAGTTTCTTCACCCGGATGGGTTAATGAATCATTCCGTGTCTCCACAAAGATCTTCCGCCCATGTTTTTGAAACATTTTTGTGTCTTGTCTAATCGTCTGCTGATGTTTTATACATCCGGCAGACCCGTGTAGGTGGGTGTTTATGAGCCGTTACTCCAAACACATGCGTGTAAATCCAGACGCCGTGTGTGGGAGGAGGACGGATGGCATTTCTGTCTGCTTTCACATGCAGTGGAGTCGTGGAGCACCTGTCAGTTCTCAAATCACACCAGTGACAGATGGGTAAATTACTGAAGTCAAGTGAGTTTTCCTTTATCTGAGCGTCTGGAGTCTGCTCAATTCGTTTCTGCTCAGACCTTGAATGATCTCCTTAATTTTGTTCTGTAGTTTCAGCCAAATTTCTGCTGTTTGATTTCATTTGGCATTTGCAACAAGCAAAGCATCTCTCTGTATCTAATAGGGGGGGGGGGGGAACAGTTTGATTTTAAGTCATTCACAGATACTGTAGCTTGGTTATTTTTTTTCACATACAGTGGGGGAAAAAGTATTTTGTCAGCCACCAATTGTGCAAGTTCTCACAATTAAAAAGATGAGAGAGGCCTGTAATTTTCATCATAGGTATACCTCAAATATTAGAGACAAAATGAGAAAAAAAATTCCATAAAATCACATTGTAGAATTTTTAAAGAATTTTTTTTTGCAAATTATGGTGGAAAATAAGTATTGGTCAATAACAAAATTTCATCTCAATACGTTGTTATATACCCTTTGTTGGCAATGACAGAGGTCAACGTTTTCTGTAAGTCTTCACAAGGTTTTCACACACTGTTGCTGGTATTTTCCATGCAGATCTCCTCTAGAGCAGTATTGTTTTGGGGCTGTCGCTGGGCAACATTGATTTTCAACTCCCTCCAAAGATTTTTCTATGGGGTTGAGATCTGGAGACTGTCTAGGCCACTCCAGGACCTTGAAATGCTTCTTAACGAAGCCACTCCTTCGTTGCCCGGGCGGTGTGTTTGGATCATTGTCATGCTGAAAGACCCAGCCACATTTTCATCTTCAATGCCCTTGCTGATGGAATGAGGTTTTCACTCAAAATACATGGCCCCATTCATTCTTTCGCTTACACGGATCAGTCGTCCTGGTCCCTTTGCAAAAACAGCCCCAAAGCATGATGTTTAAACCCCCATGCTTCACAGTAGGTATGGTGTTCCTTGGATGCAACTCAGCATTCTTTCTCCTCCAAACACGACAAGTTGAGTTTTTACCAAAAAGTTATATTTTGGTTTCATCTGACCATATGACGTTCTCCCAATCCTCTTCTGGATCATCCAAAGGCTCTCTAGCAAACTTCAGACGGGCCTGGTCATGTACTGGCTTAAGCAGGGGGACACGTCGGGCACTGCAGGATTTGAGTCCCTGGCGGTGCAGTGTGTTACTGATGTTAGCCTTTGTTACTTTGGTCCCAGCTCTTTGCAGGTCATTCACTAGGTCCCCCCGTTTGGTTCTGGGATTTTTGCTCACAGTTCGTGTGATCATTTTGACCCCATGGGGTGAGATATTGCGTGGAGCCCCAGATCGAGGGAGATTATCAGTGGTCTTGTATGTCTTCCATTTTCTAATAATTGCTCCCACAGTTGATTTCTTCACACCAAGCTGCTTACCTATTACAGATTCAGTCTTCCCAGCCTGGTGCAGGCCTACAATTTTGTTTCTGGGGTCCTTTGACAGCTCTTTGGTCTTGGCCATTGTGGAGTTTGGAGTGTGACTGTTTGAACAGGTTGTTGTGGACAGGTGTCTTTTATACTGTTAACGAGTTCAAACAGATGCCATTAATGCAGGTAATGAGTGGAGGACAGAGGAGACTCTTAAATAAGAAGTTACAGGTCTGTGAGAGCCAGAAATCTTGCTTGTTTGTTGGTGACCAAATACTTATTTTACCGAGTTTTTTTACCAATTAATTCTTTAAAAATCCTAAAATTTGATTTTCTGGATTTTTTTTTCTCATTTTGTCTCTCATAGTTTTGGTATACCTATGATGAAAATTACAGGCCTTTCTCATCTTTTTAAGTGGAGAACTTGCACAATTGGTGGCTGACTAAATACTTTTTTGCCCCACTGTATATTCCTAATGGAGGTCTGCTCAATTGACTTTTAACCAAGCCCAACCTAAAGTCAGGGCCGCTGCTGGCCAAATGGATAAGCAGAATTGTATTGTTGTGCCCCACTCTCCCAAATATTATGGATGTAAAAAAAAAAACCACCTACTATAGGGGTCAAAATAGAACTTTACTAAATTATAAAAGTAAATCAATAAATCAATTGTAATTAAACTGTATTATTTACAAAGTACAATTGCAGTTCTATAGCAACGGGAAAAAAACTAACTAAAATTACACATATTAAATAAAACATTTTAAAAGATTAAATATTGTCAAAATAAACAATAAATTAAATAAAAAATCAAAAACCACTTAATTATCTTTTGTAACAAATTTCAGTATTGACCCTGCATTAAATGAAGCAGAATATATTAGTCACTGAAAAAGTAAATTAAGAGCAGTCTGTGTAATAAAACATAGTTTTAAAAACAACAACAAAAACTGTTACCTCCTATGGCTATGATTTTATTAATACAGTTGTCTGATTGATTTTATAGTCTCAAGCATTCAGAAATCGTACAAAAGAAAATTAAGCAGTTTTACTATGATAAAACCATGTTAATTTTTGTAAGGGTTGTGATGTGATGGCAAATTGTCTATATATTTTGTATCACATTATGTATTTTAACAGTGTTATTCAATGAAACCATATTATTATTAATTAACCAATTATTATTGCCTCATTGTTTTTATATAATTAATTTTAAATCATTTTAAAGGCTGTTGTTTGCTTAGGTCTGTTTTTATTACCACAAAAAAACATTAGGCTATCTGAATACTCTTTTTTTTTTTTTTTGTAGCAAAACCATGGATAATTTGTGGTTGCCATGGCTACAAAAACCATGATTTTTTATTTTAATTTTTTTATTCGTAGTAAAACCACGGTTAATTTTTGTAAGGGAACATGGAAACTCAGAGAGAATATAAAGGCAGATGCGTTGGTGGCCGAGTAAAAAATGGCCCTGGATTTTCTCCCAAATAGGCCCCACCACAACTACAAACAGCCGCTACTATCTCACAGTATTACAGCAGTCAATGCATCGCATTTATGGCAAATAATATCACAAAACCCATAGTGATTGAAATAAATATATTACATGAACTAAAATACTTGAAATACATAAAAAGAGCAGAATGCAAAAAATGTATATGACATACAGTATAATGATAAACGTAAACATAGAATCTCGAAACCTGAAACAACAAAACTATTCTACAATTTGAGTATTCATGTTTGTGTGTGTGTGTGTGAGTGCCTACTTAACCATATTTTGGGGACAAATTTGTACCCAAAAGTGAGCAAAACCTGACAAAATCGCCAAAAACCTCCATTTTGGGACGTCCTAATTTGTAAAACTGGTATAAAAATAAATTAAACAAAGTTTTTTTGAAATTGTAAAAATGCAGAAAGTTTTCTGTGAGGGGTAGGGGTAGGGGTAGGGGAAGGTTTAGGTTAAAAGATGTATAACTATCTGTATATAAAAACAATAGAAGTCTATGCAATGTCCCCATTTAGACAGCAACTAAGTAAACGCATTTGTGTGTGTGTGTGTGTGTGTGAAATAGCAGTGAACGTTCGGACTAGGGCAGTGGTTCTCAACCTTTTTATTCCAAGGCCCCCCTCCTCTCCGAATCAATACTGTAAGAACCCCAAACCTAATATTCACAAAAACCTTTGTATTCTAGTGTTAATACTTCTCAATTCCATGCAATTATTTTAAAACTACTTTGCAAAAACTTCACTGCAGATATTTTTTTTACAACTTAAAACTACTTCATAGTACATAAAGCTTAATTATACAGTAAGTTTAACAAATAAGCTCAAGCCAACCTGCCATTCCAAACAAGACAACAGGGAGAATTCAAAGGACTGCATATAACCTACTATATGGCTCCATTCAGAATCATTAAACACACCAAAATTAAACTGAAAAATTCTGAATGTGTGGAAACTCAGCGATCTGAAGGCGCCTTGATGTCATCAGTGAACAGTTCCTCTGTCAGAAGCAGTGATTGTGTCTGTGTTTGGAGCATGTGATGCCCACATAAACACCACTGATCCTCACAAAATCTCCAAAACACGCTTTCTTCTGAGAGCATCCATTATCAAAAACCGCTGGTACATGATTTTTGACAACTACATGAATAGACTGACTTGTTCACGCAGAAATATGATGTTAGTGATCATTGCGCCGAGAGTGCACAAATACACGGTTTTTTTGGCACATCTGTCACTGTATTCTTTACCCTTGATTCGTCTTCATCCATCAAAACTGACTATTGCAACCCTGGCTTGCTTTAATCCGCCAAGAGCTGTAGTTTTTGTATCAATGCTCATCAGTTTTTGGTGGTTGGGTGTTTTGTGCCGCTTTTCAGTCTGTATTTCACACAGCTTGAGCTGTGGCTTGAGCTGCTCCGAAACACAGAATATCACAGAATATGTGCAAGAGAGGTGGTGCTATTTAAAAAAAATTATTTACAATAAGCATAAAATTAAGTGCATAAAAATAACATAAATTACTTTTGCATCTCAAGTTAGGGGCTACATCCTGCCCGTTTGCATTGCTTCTGGCAGCACTATTTCCAAACATCAGTTATTTTGTAGCGTCAGTCTCTACACTTTTATTTTTCTGTTCTCTAAGGACTTTCTGGTCTCTAAGGATGCATTTATCTTTACGTTTTTTCATGATCCACTCTCCTTTGCTCAGTTTCGGTTTATTCACAGCAAAAAAAAGATTTCATTAGGCCCTCTTTGGTGGCCAGTACAAATGTCACTTTATCTAACACGTTTTCTTTGAGATGAGTACACCAGCCAGCCGGCCGATGGCCGTCGTAAACCCGTCTGTGAGAAATTTTTACCCACACATGTTATTAACATCAACAGACAAACATTTTTCAAAGGATTATGAAGGTATATTAAAATGATACACGGGTTTCCTCTTGGGCTTTTTAACTTTTTATTTTCTCGGCGCCAGACTGCTGATGTCTTTTTTCCAGGCAGTCAGCCACAAACATGTGGTGAGAGTGCGATGCGGGAATGGCGCATCACGTGTGCTTAGCCTACTGACTACTGCGTTCACCGTAAAATGCATTTTATTTTTATAATTATACATATATATGTTCATGTTTTATATTTTTATTTATGTATATGTATGTTAATATTAATATATCCTAGAAGTTTTTTTTTTTTTGAGCAACTGGGATGGTACCCCCCTGGGAGTTGGTGCCCTATGAAAACTGCATACTCTGCGTATAGGGAGTGGCGGTACTGCCTAAAGTACACTGTAAAACATTTCAAGCTGCTTTAACTAATTATTATTTAGTAAGTAGTTCCACAGATTGTTTAAGTTCATTCAATTTCTCTCTTCAAAGTGTTACTTGTTATTTTTTAGTTGGCTCAAACTTTACTGAACAATTTTTTTAGTCCATTCAACTAAAATGTTTTAATTGGTTGAACATTTAGAAAACTACAGCAAATACTGGCAATTAAAATTTAACCATTTACTCCATGTGTTTCATATGTTACCTAAACTAAGATTTATTGTTTGGGCATCATAAGAAATTGATGTGGAACTATTTATTACATTTTATACTGAGTTTAAGAAAATTATTAACTGATGTTTATCAATCACTAAAAAACAAAACAAACAAACAAACAAAAATACACACAAACACATAATAGCCTTTATTTAGTAAAAATCTGTATTTGTAACGTTTGTCATACAGACTACACATACATGCTACTACAAAAGATTGTTCACCCAAAAATAAGAAGCTAAACAACCATTTACAAATATCACTACTAATCTTTAAAATGAGGCAGAAGTCAGAAAAAAACAGGTGTTACAGTATATTTTATACAGTTATACAGTAGTTATATAAAGTTATACTGTCATGACTCCCGGACTCCATTCCCCAAACTCCACACACCTGTCACTTATTACACCCTCAGCTGTTCCTCATTGTCATGGACTATTTATACACCACACTCCCACCACTCTGCCTGGCTGAATTGTAATTGTAGTAGCTTGAATGTTGGTTGATGCAAGCACGTTGGTTGCCAAATTTGTATCCCTCAGCTGATCCTGTTTTGTTTATCCGTTCAGATCTGTTTTTTTGTTTCTTTTTGTCTGCCTTTCTGTTTAATAAATCTCGTTTCACCTGCATTTGCACCCAGACCCTGTTTTTCCACGGTGCTCCCTTACCGACCCGTGACATATACAGTATATATATGCGAATCAACTTTTTTCAGTTATGACATTTAAATGTATTGGATTTCCATGACATTTCTCTAAACATTTACTATGATGCTGGAGCACAAAACCAGTCTTAAGTGGCTGGGGTATATTTGTAGCAATAGCCAAAAATACATTGTATGGGTCAAAAATATAATTTTATTTTACGCCAAAAATCATTAGGATATTAAATAAAGATCATGTTCCATTAAGATATTTTGTACATGTCCTACCGTGAATATATCAAAACGTAATTTTTTAATATGCATTGCTAAGAACTTCATTGGGACAACTTTAAAGGCGGTTTTTTTTTTTTTTATATTTCGATTTTTTTTTTTGCACCCTCAGATTACAGATATTTGGATAGTTGTCTCACCAATATTGGTCCTACCTAACAACCCTACATAATGCATATTATGTCTTCACTTTGATTGATTGCAAATCTCAATTTGAAAAATTACTCTTATGACGGTTCGGGTGGTCCGTGAGTCACATATTCCCTGAATCTTGAGCTGTGAACAATAAAGCATATTTTAATTGCTGTAAAAACTCGAAACATTTACTAATATTACCTGGAATTAAAACAATAAAGTCTTAGTCTTGAAAGTACACGCACACTATTTGGTTACAGTGGAGTGGTGCGGTCACCTGCCAGAGTTGGTACCATTGGCACAATGCCTTGCAATAACTGCTGGCTACATCTAAAACTTGCAATGATTACAAACATCATCCGACCTTGTAGCCACATCCGATGGAGAAAGAAGTGCAGTTTATCTCAAAATGAATTATGCATTTGAAATAATTTACAATGTAACAATATCAGTTAATTCATTGTGATGAAACAGAAGTTGCACAACACATTTTTTGGCACACATAAAAAAAACAAATCTCATAATTCGCACCAACACAGGGGCTGCTGGCTAATTATGTTCCCTTGTTGTCAGGATTTGATCAGACCATGTACTTTCATATATAGGTCTTCCTTAAACATATCAATAATATCAAAATATAACGGTCCTGCCTATTGTTGATAAATACCGGTGAATTTTTACAAATTGATTGATCAATTGTCCCAATGTTTACTGAGCCACGGTCTTTCCCAGTGCACAAACTCACGAGCACGATATATTGATTCACTACCTAGGGAGCTGACTGAGACACACCCTTTGATAACTGCCTTGTGAAAGTATTCAGTTGTAAATTTTCATTTGGAACGACAAATTCCACTTCTTAAGTGCCATTCACAAGGTCAAAAACACAGTTTGGAAGCACCTTTTCATAGTAGCTGGTTGTCAATCACGTTTAATGTCGTCTTGTATCTTCATGGGACATTTGCAAAAATTTGCACACGCAAAAACCCATTCAACAATGCCCATGTTAACTTCAGATAAGTGTATTACTGTGTTTTTTGATATTACACGTTTCAAGATTTTGGTGTTAGTCATATCAAAATTAAGCATCAACATGGCTTATAAAGTGAGTAAGACCGCATAATCTCTTCATGCCATCTTTTCACTTCACTGAAGAAAAATACTCACCACCATTAAAATTATTGTAATACATTATAGTAACAGAGCTTTTGACATTAAATGTTTTATGGATTAAACAAGAAAGACCAAGTTCCCTTAATATGTATAGTTCATTTCCCTCATACTAATTCCTCACTGCTTATTCCATGTTTTTGTGTGATATTGTTCTAACTTTGTTATAAATATTGTACATTTTGATAACATGTTTAGCACCTTATAAGTTTTTGATATTTTAATCTAAAGCAAATATTTAATTCAGTGTCAATACCTGCCATGTTAACTTGACCTACACTTAACTTAAATATCCACTTTTCTTCTGACATATAACTTATAAAACACTTAAATTATCCACTCAAAAAGATTGAATATGTTGAATGATTTTGTCGATAAATTCTGTCTAAAAAATAACATTTATTTAGTGGCTCTTACCTGATGCATGAACTTGACAAAAGTGCTGCTGCTGTCCTGCCGTGTCCTTGTTAAACCCGTGAAGTCACTGACTTTGAAATGCCGGGCAAATGGCAAAATGATCTCAATATTGGCTGATTTGTGTTTATTAGTTTCAGTCACATGCATTTCGATGTTGGCTGAATTTTGAAATAAACCTTTATTTAAATGAAATTTTAAATATTTTTGCCGGCTTCATATAATTTTCTCAACTAAGCCCAAGCAATAAAATTAGTTCAACTTAGATATTTTTGCCTTCCAACTTTTGTTAATTGGATTTTTTATTATATTAATTCAATTGTTAAATTTTTAATTTCAATTTACATTTTCATCACAATGTAAACCAAAAAGGCATGTGTTATTTGCTCACCATAGGCTATTTTACTTTGCTGTATTTATGAAAGTTAAAATAATGATCATGTTAATTTAATTATTTCTAATCTATAACATTGGCTATGTTTAATGTCTTGATGTTTATTTAAATTTTATAATAATAGTAATACTTGATTTGTTCATTGATTTATTTTTATTTCAAATGGATCCATTGCAATAATTATTGTGGCAAAGTGTTTATTTATTTATTGACTATATAATTCTGAAATTCGTTATATGTGTTTGTGTGTGTGTGTGTGTGCGAGCGAGTGACAGCAGCATGTCACTCCAACAAACAGAAGACAACAAATGAATGAATGACAGCATTGGTTTATTTGCATAGACACTTGAAGGCTCCTCCAGTGTGGGACACACCCATCTGCATGATCATTTATTTAGCATTACCCGACATACCCCACCCCCCCCCCGTCCTTTTCCAGACACACACACACGACGACACCTGCTGGTTGAATAAATGCTTAGACTAATGTTTCATCTTAGACAAGTAAGTCATCTATTTTTTTTTTTTAAGACTGGTCATAACTTTTTCAAGTCAGTTGCATAAAAATGTCTCAGGTTACTTATGTCCCCATGGTCCCTGATAGGGAACGGACACTGCTCCTCTAGGGGTCGCTATTTGTGGGGATGGGGGGCCCCTCTTGTGACCCGTGTCCTGAAGCATACCATTAAAAAAACACGCATTGCCGGCGACATCCATTACTCGCTACCCTGTGCACCTTAAATATAAATAGGCCCGCGCTACACATCATCACCTTCACTTCTTTGTCTGAAGCTTGCGTACGCAGCATGGCAAGAATCCTAGAGGACGCAGTGCCTCGTTCCCTACTCAGGAACCATGGTTACATAAGTAACCTGATACGTTCCCTTTCATGGGAACTTCGAACTGCGTCCTCTAGTGGTTGCTATGGGGAACGGTATACCCATGCCACCATGTTGAGGGGAGTGCATGCCAGAACCATGGCAAGCACTAAGTTCCAACTCTACCATATTGCTATGGGAGTCGCCCCTGGGACGTTAGACGGCTGTGACATTATTCCCTACGGCCAAAGGCCTAGGCTACATACCCCAAAATACTTACCTGTTAGGGCCAGACTCCTGGGCCCGGGTAGAGCTCAAGGCTTGGAATCAGGATAGATTCCTTTAAGGGAATACGACTAAGAGCCTAGAATCATACTAGTCTTGTCACACAGGGGCTACCGCACGTTTGTTTTTCTTGTGGTGAAGGAACTGTCTCAACAGATCATTAGTAGCACCCTGTTAAGTAGGTATCCAGTGGATACATAGGAGGAGTGGTGCCCAATGCGGAACCGGGGTTTTAAACCACTCATAAAGAGCACGAAGTCTTTGCGCGTAGCTCTTACCATACAGGATTTTTAGAAAAGTGGGCAAAGCATAACGTGCACACTTACCAGCTATGTGGATTTTAGAAAAGTGGGCAAAGCATAACGTGCACACACTTGAATACCGTTCTAGGGGTTCTCGTGGCACCCTGAAAGAGCAGCCCGTAGATAGAAATAGCGTATCCCCAAACGCTTTGTCTAAGGCTATAATGCTGGAGTGGCTGGCAGTAAATCTGTAGCTGGGGGAGAATATCCAGCTCTCAATGGAGAGGGAGCTAAACCTACAGCATGTTCCAATGGTGGAAAACCTAGCAGTTATTTAGCTGAGGGAGCAACACACCCAGTTCTCAATCTGAGAAGGGGGCTCGACCTGCAGCATGTTCCAATGCTGGAACAGTTAGCAATAATTTACTTAGCTGTGGGAACAACACACCTAGTTCTCAATCTGAGAAGGGGGCTCGACCTACAGCGTGTTCCAATGCTGGAATGGCTAGCAGTAGTTTACCTAGGCTGAGGGAGCACAAACCCAGTTCTCAATGAGAGGGGGCTCGACCTGCTGCATGATTGTAAAATCAGAAGGGTAAACATACTGCAAGCTAGCCAAACACTCAGCGCATCAGTGAGGTGGAGGAAGGGCCTAAATCGCCTGATGCGGCTGGTTACAGGTGCTCTGGAGTAACAGATAACTCAAATTTCTCATGTGAGAGGAGAACTCCGAATTAAGAGGAATAGCGTTGCTCATTCCAGGTAAGCCTTTGAAAAAAGGGGAGCACTGCTCAAACTACCACGAGGACAGCCCATGGAGCGAGGAATCCTACTCCTCAGAGAGGATTAACGCTCGAAAGAAAGCACCATACTCACAATAACCCTCACTGGTGAGGGGAGCGATGCTTCCAGAGTGTGTCGACAGAGACACACTAGTTGAGTGGAGCCCAAGGAACCGGGGTCTAACCAACTCAGAAAAGGTAACAAGGTCAATAACGCGTAACCCTTACCAGCTATGCGGATTTTAGAAAAGTGGGCAAAGCATAATGTGCACACTTACCAACTATGTGGATTTTAGAAAAGTGCGCAAAGCATAACGTGCACACTTACCACTATTAGAGTTTTCCAAGCATCTGTTTACAGATACCCGGAAGTACTGGACCAAACGGGAGGCCAAAGCTCAATACAACCCTCAAAGTTGAGTGGAGCACTGCCCGAGACAGCATTACACAGGAAGGTTCTCGTAATGCCACCTATACCTCCCGCTCAATGCCTCAGCAAGAGGGGATATCCTGGTGACCAGGAAGCCCCTCAAGGCGACCTAGATACGGTAGAACAGACAGGGCAGCCTGAAAGCATAAGCCAAGCCCGGACGTCCAGGAAATTTTTGCAGTGAAGCACCGGGAGCCTGATGAACACGAAGGCTTCCCGCAGAAGCCTGTGTTATGGCCGTATGATCCAGGAAGTATGAAGCCGAAACCCTGCTTTACTTACCTTCTGGACATATATTGATGAGTGAAATAAACACTGCAAGTCGAGTACCCAGTTTCTGAACCCAGCAGAGGGGGTGCTCATCGAGGACCTACCCTAGAAAAGGGACAGAAACACACAGGTCCCGGGAAACACTGCAAAGAAACTAGCAGAAGGGTTATACACACAACCACCAGCTCATTAGTTTATACACATTATATTCTTATATACATATATAGACTGGATCGTACTCACCCACCATGGTTCCCGCGTCGGAGCTATGTCCGAAGAAGCCTCTAGACCGGACCATTAGTAAGGTGGTCACTATGAAGCCATAGAATCAACCAAACCTAATAGGTCCAGCATATGAGACTATAATGCAGGAAATTCCCACCTAACCTCAGTCAGGTGAAGAGATGGTGGTTACAGGAGAATTAGGAAGGTAAAGATAAGGGCAGATGTAAGACCCCCGAAGGAAATGAGTAGATACTGAGGTATCACTCTGATCCGGACAAAAGCGCTGATACCCTGTCTGGATCACATCCCTTAGGTACCCTCCTTTGACCCGCGATTATTCTATCCCTACCCGCAGGCGGGGGAGGAGCGAGAGTCGTAACACTAGCCTTCTGTGCTCATCTCTGATCCTCAAACCGAGACAGGCTAGGACCCCTGGGTTGTTCGGGCTCAGACCTGGACTTCTATCCTGGTCTTTCAGCAGGTCAGCCTGATATGCTTGGTGCATCACCATCGTGTGCAATGAAGCGACAGCCCGACCAGCTGCTGCTGCGTATGCCATGGTATCCGAGCGAGATGTCAAGGAAGGGATTCTTAGAGGACGTCTCACCCATAGAGATAGCTGACCAGCGTCTCTCTATTGGGGCATCTTCTCATAACCGCTTTTGTGCATCGCATCGATGTTGGCATAACTTTTATGCTGGAATCGATGGATGCGTGAAAAAAAGGCCTCTTTTGCCTTTCCTTCTCAATCTTTATATGAAAAAACAGGAAGAAAGGAGGGCTCACCTGAGCTGGAGGGTTATGGCCATAAAAATAACGTTCATCGAGATACTTCACGACGTCACTTTATTCAACCGCTTCACGGCAAGTAAAGCCTCGCCGTGGCGCGATCCATAATTTCCAATAGCTCATCATACGCAGGGCAAGAGGATTGGGAAGGCTCAGCCTCAGCTTCTTGTCCTCCTCAGACATTTCCTGCTTTTGCAGGGCTGATCCCAGCAGAGCACTGGCCCCTGAATCAGACAATGTTAATGAAATAACATCATCCTCCAGTGGCTCACTCTCGTGCACAGCCGACGATCGCGAGAGGGAAAGCCCCTTTTTAAACTCATCAGCCAGATCCGCCTGCGATCCTCACTAGCTCATTCTCCTCCGTGCCTCAGCATCGGTGGGTCCTGAATCACGGGAAGCAGATGGCTGCCCCTCTTTCCTCGAAAAGAGAGACCAATAAGTCGAGTTTTGTTTTTTTTTTCTTTTTTTTTTCCCCTTGAACCGCTCGCGGTGCACGCACGCCGATTTCCCCCTCGGAGACATCGCGTGCGTGATCTTTGCCCAAACAAAACAACGCATATATCGTGTGTGTCATCAGATGTAAACAACGTCAACACGGATGCACACATCCTTAAATGCTTTGCTAGTGCTCGCCATAATGAGATAAATAGAGATCGCTCTTACCACAGAAATGCACGCTTCAAACAAAACAGTCAATGAAGACAAAGAAGAGAATGATGTGTAGTTCCCCGGCTCCTATTTATACTATAGTTTGCAAGCAGCAACCCGTAACGTCTCACACGTCATTGCTGTTGCCGGCCAACGAGTTGGTGTTTTTTTTCAATGTATGCTTCAGACACGGGTCACGACGAGGCGTTCCCCCCCCCCATAGCGACCCCTAGAGGACGCAGTTCGAAGTTCCCATGAAGGGAACTACATTGTCTAATCTGAATCTGAATACTAAGACTGAATACCTTTTGAATAACTGCTTCTCAGTCAGTCTTAAGACAGTCTTAACATACTGACTAAGTGTATGCAACCGGCCTCTGGACCAACAGCTTTATTTAGCTGAGATTTTCCAAAACAAAGTGTGTGCGGGATGTTTCTGAGCATCTCCTTTCTTTGCTTTTCCTTAAAATTCTTCTTGAAGAGCACTTTAACACAAGTGCTTGTTCTCAACTAATGTGATTAGTCTTCAATGAGAATGAACCAGCAGGCTAATTACTGAGACAGACAGACAGATGAGCATATTTTCACATTTAAAGGCGGCATGAAATGCGTTTTTTTAATTATTCTGAGGTGTACTTATAATCTTAGTGTGGTTTTTCCATGAAAAACATAATTCAGATATAAATGGTAATTTTCTATCCTGAATTTAGCTTATAATTTGAAGGCTCTGTTGGAAGGGGTGTGTCTGCTGTGAGACTTCAACGTTAACACCCACTGCTGTGATTGGCTAACATATTTGCATATGAAATGAGCATTACATGTGGAAATCTCTCGAAAACTTTTACTGTGTTTTTACTATAACAGCCGCAAAGATGAACTAATGGTGAAAAGTCTTGATTATAGCATTATATTTAGAGCTGAGCACACGATTCAATTATCTCCTTACTGCAACGCACTTTCAGCAGTCTCACAGATACTTTTATCAAAACTCACAGTGAAAGCACAATGTAAATAAGAGACTTGTGAGCAGTGTAAACTGAGTCATTGATTCTCACTGGAGTTTTGGTGAAAATGCGGAAATCAAATCATTGATAGACTCGTGCTGCTCCAGCTATTATAAAAAGGACAATATTTGGTTACTTTCTGTATATAAAATAATCATAATATAGAGAACAGCTGGTTTTTAGGAACAGTGTGAAGTTGATCGTTTAGTTAATAGCTTGATTCACACAGGAACGGACGTAAACCCCGACGTACATGAATACAACCGATCACAGGACATGATGTTCATGAAAATGCTGTTTCAAATTTTTATGTTTGTCAAGGTTAGTTTATAAACTTTGCAAAGCTCTTTCTTTAGCTAACAGCAGTATTGCTCTTGTGATTGATGGACAGACACGAGTTGTTCAGAATGCTCATATACAGTACATACTGTATGTTAAGAGTGTCTCGATTTGCCATCATGTTTCTCCCCATTTCAAATCCTGGCATGTCAGAAGGGTAGAAAACAATCATTCATATTTTAAACTGCATAGTTAGTTTTTAGTTCTGAAACTTTCAGTATTTTTTTTTTTGCAGAGTGACCTCTCACAGGGTTGAGGAGTAACAAAATACATAACTTAGTTACGTATTTAAAGTACAAAATAGGAGTAACTGTATTTCATTAGTTACATTTTAAATGGGGGGTAATCAAATTACAGTTACATCAGAAAAGTATTTTAGATGACCAAAGTTATTAATTTGAATTTTAATGTAATTTCTTAATTTAATATTTAAACGGTTAACCGGCATTAATTAAAACAGCAGTTGGTGATTCTCCGACTCTGACACTCTGCTAAAGCATCCTAAGCTAAAGGTCTGCTCTAGTTTCATACCCCTTGCAGTAAATGTAATTTTAGCAAAATAAGAGGGATCA
Organism: Sinocyclocheilus anophthalmus; assembly: GCA_018155175.1. Classification (NCBI taxonomy): domain Eukaryota; kingdom Metazoa; phylum Chordata; class Actinopteri; order Cypriniformes; family Cyprinidae; genus Sinocyclocheilus; species Sinocyclocheilus anophthalmus. Next base: position 118,180 of record JADLZN010005854.1, read on the forward strand.
TAAAAATGTCATGTTATTTTTATTTAACACTGTCCTGAATATGCTATTTCACATAACAGACGTTTACATATACTCCACAAGACAAAACTGCCCCATTCAAAGTTCACACACCCTTAAATATTAACTGTCTGTTGTTTCCTGGATCATCCATGATTTCATGTTATGTGATAGTTGTTTGCGAGTCCTTCGTTTGTCCTGAGCAGTTCCTCCAAAAAATCAGCTCCTGCACATTCTCAGGTTTTCCAGCATCTTCTGCATATCTGACACCTTTCCAACAGTGACTGCATCATTTTGAGACACATCTTTTCACACTAAGGACAATTGAGGGACTCATGCACAACTATTACAAAAGGTGAAAAAAATTACTGTTGCTCAAGAAGGAAACAGTGCATTAAGAGCAGAACAGGATGATAAGTAAATATCTCTTATTTTGTTTAAAGATTTCATACTGCCCTTCAGAAGCTAATACTTACTTGTTTGTCTGCATTTTTTTCCTTCAAGAAATGTTGTGTAAAACTGATGTTGTTAAAAATACAATGCAGAGGAAAACCAAGTCCTATGTTTGCTGTATGCCATTTTTCTCTAGATAACTCTTTGTGTTGCATATCTTATTAGTATTCCAAAGTATTCTAATGTATTTAGACAAAGTTATAAAACGTGTGTTATCTAAAGAAATATGTTACAGATTACATTTTAAAATATATATTTTGTAATCCGTAGTGAAATGCATTTTAAAAGTAACTTTCCCAACCTTATCCTCTAATATATGCAAATATCATTAACATTTCGATTCATGACCCCTTTAAAATACTATCCCTTTAAGTAAGAAAGTGTGATTTGACCAATATGGGGAAACAAGAGACAGAAATGAGACTGGAGTTACAGGAAGAAGCAGTAGATGAGACACAGGTCAGTGATCAGACGTTCCTGCTTACAGAATGACCCTGGAGATGAATCACCCTCAGCATGAATGTCAAGGAGATATGCCCTGAAAACTGTCCCGGCACCCCACGTGGCACAACAAAAGTCCCATGTCCAACTGCCTGTCCCACCAAGGTCATATCAGAGAATGAAAACATGACAAAAGGAATAACGCAACATGAAATAGAAAGTGAAGCCTGAACTCTAATAAGAGGCGGAGAAACAATCCAGCATCATATATCAGCCAAGTTTATGAATATTAATGAGCTGATGTAACGTCCAGCCAGCAGTGCTGTTGTAACATTAAGGCAATTAATAATCAGTAAATTGCATTAATTTGGCTGTACTTGAAACTGCTGAATGAGATCACTGTATAATTTAATCAAATTGAGCTGCATAAATCACACTATATTGTCTTCTGCTTTATAGTTGAAATTGAAGCTGTAAGTCTATCTCTTTGAATGGGGAAACATCCAATTCTCCACAACCGTTCGTCAAGCTTACGTCTAAATTTCATTTTTGAAATCACCTATGAAATCTGACAATAACTGTCTCATAAATGTTGTTTCTTATGCTCCAATAGCATTATAAAAATAAACGTATTTTCAGGATAGACCTGCCAGTGTGCATGCACAGTCCTAAGCTCACATCGCAGAATGCTGACAGTTTCTACAGCAACCAGGACTTCTAATGGCAGCTGCAGTGATGCAATGATTAGCAATTGGCTCTTTTACTCAGAAGGCGTATAAAAGGCTAAAGTCTGATAACACTGGTAGTCACACACCTGGATACAATAATATCTGAGCAGCATGAACGTATAGTTTGTGTTTTTGAGAAAACAATGTTTATGCATGGTTAGTGAAAAACATATTTTTTTCTAAGTCACTGAAATAAGAACATGAAACACATACAGTATATTTGTTCACAAGACTTTTGAGAACAAAAGTTATTTTTGTAGTTTTTGCTACAAAATTATGTGAAAATATAATGTTCAGAGGTAACGTGGGCGTTTACATGCGCGCACGTCTCCTGATGTTATAATCTGAAAGCCCGCTCAGCTCTTAAGATATGAGTTGAACGAAAAAACTAGACATCGCGTTGGTTTCATATGGATTACTTTAACAGATAATATTTGTTTTGGACGTGACTTACTTCATTTAAAAGTAGACATTTCAAGCTTTCTATACATATATTTCTCATGCCTTTGAGGAAAGTATTCATGGAGATTCCGGTTGTTTCATTTACGTGTCTGTGAAGAGAGGTGACTGAGACCGAGACGGCACAAAGCGCACCCTGTTTATGTTCTTTATTTTACAAAAGCACGTTGTTTTGTTGTTATTATGACTATACAAAAGTATAAAAGTAGACCCTTTGCAGTTTAAAACAATACCTTATTCTTATCTGTACGATAAAAAATTACGTAGTATTTTTAGTTCTTTTCGCGCTCATCAAGAAAATATGAGACAGACCGCTCCAGTGCGGGCTTCGACCCCAGGGGGTTAATGCTTGTCTGCTGTGCCCTGTTTTCCTGAAGCCACTGGTGCTTGGGGCCATCATTGGCGCTGCAGCTATAGTTGTTAGTATTTTTTTTCCTGTTTCAACTCTATAAATTGTTTTAAATCAAGATACATTTACTTGAGAAGCTAAATCATTTAAGATTTTGCCTTGTTTTCTGAAAAAAATGATCAAAATGAAATTAGTTTATGCTTTTTTCTTAAAACAAGAAAAAATATCAGAATGGTTAACATAAATGAATAACAATGTTTTGCTTCCTTCTAATCGCAGATATTATTTGCCTTTATGTAGGACCAATAGATTTAACATTTATTTTATACCAGCTCCCATCGGTTTTTTAAATTACAAATAATTTGTTGTATATTATTAATGGAAGTCATTGTTTTTTTTTTCTTTTTTATTTTGTCTGTGTGTTGTGGTGTTTGTTTGTTGATTGTAAATGGTTTACTGTTGGCTGTGAAACAAATTGCCCTCTGGGGATAATAAAGTTGACCTTGACCTTGGCCCTTGATATTGATTGCACTTTATTTTACAGTATGTGCACTTACTTGTACTTTCAGTGTGCTTACCTAAGAAAGTACTGGATAATATAAGGTAACTACATGAGTTAAGGGGAGGTTCAGGGTTAGTAGTTAGTTATTACACAGTTATTATAATCACTAAAGCAAGTACATTGCATGCTACCAAAATATCTGCCAATGGGGTCAGAAAAATTTAAACTTAATTCAAAGTGAAAACAAGGTTATTTTTCTTACCCAAGTGACATTTTTTTTTCTTGTTTTCAGACATTTAGATTTTTTTTTTATCACTGATTTGTTTATTTATTTATTATATGATCTTTTTCATTTCTTGTTATTTATTTATCTGTTATTCTCGTTATGTCTTGCCTTGAGCATGTGAGTTCTGAACATTGCACTGTGAATTTTATGTAATGTAGTTCCATCTCACACAGATGGATCTCTCTGTAAGGTTAATTATAAGGTTGTTTTGTTCACACTGGTGCTTAAAGAAATACAGTGCAGTTGTATTTTATTATACATGCCTGTTCATTATGCAGCGTTCATTAAACATAAACAAACGTGGTGTGTTGAGAGGTCAGCGAGCTGCAACAGCAAGCTAATTATTATTATTATTGCTTTTAATTAATACATTTGAGGGGAATACCTCAGATCCATATAAACTACCAGTCAAAGGCAACAGAATGATTACACATGCCACCTTTCAGAATAAGAAAAAAAGTAAATCAATTTTAAATAAATAAATACACACACACACACCGTAGAACATATATACACACAACGAGCACACTGGAGAGAGACTTCTGTTTTTGAATCTCTTCTCGGATGTATCTCCTGAAAAATGTGCCTCAGTAACTCACACGTGTCTCCTTTTTAGGATCAGGTTTGCTAACAAACCAACAAATCTCAATATGAAGTCAAACATTTCTCAGCCAATGATTAATTTTATAGCTCGAATCTTACTGATGGCACCTAGTGCTCTTTGGTCTTCTTTTTTTCTCCACAGTCATTTTAGGAGAAACTAGGCAATTTTAAGCATAAATAAGACTCTGAAAGAGCAGCTTCTGAGTAGTTACATTTTCCTCTCATGCACAAGGATCAAAGAGAAAAGAATCACAGAAGTCAGGGCTCATGTCGTCAGGACCCCGGCAAAACACAACAATAACACAAGGTCACCTTGATTTTTCCTTCTTTTCCGTTCTATCAGCAGCTGAATGGGAGACGAATGAGAAAATACAAATGTACCACATGTCATAAGTCCAACTAAAGGCACTGGGCCCCCCCTCACACCTACACAGTTCACATCCCACTCCATTAACCCGCCTTCTTTGAAGCACAACGTTCCTCTAAATTCTCCCGTTCAGAGCAAGAGGGAGCTGAGACAGATTTGTTTGACCCTGTTAACCACCAGCGTGCACACACACACACACACACACACACACACACACACAGATCCCAATATAAAAAAACGTAAACGGCTGTTCTTCAGGCCGGTTGTGTCAGCGGCCAGGTCTTTTCAAGCTCCTCTTGATGTTGCTCAGGTTGGCTGAATGACATTTTTCCCCACGCGCGGGTAGACGGATAGACGTTCAGCATGCGATCGTGTTTTCCTCAGCCAATTGAGTATGGAGAAGTGGAGGGTGTGTGGAAAGCATTTCACTCGTCTGTTAGTAACGAGATAATGCTGCTGTGAAATCTGTGCTTGTTTTGGTGGATGGCGTGTTAGAGATGCTCAGATGGGTGTTATGCCCTGCCACGCATCTACCTCTCATCGCAATCAGCACGATCAATCAAGTTTCCGTCTGGCTTCTTTATTGTCAATTCTTCCACATGTATAGCACATACACACAGAGAATTGAAATTGCGTTACTTTCAGACCCTTGGTGCATACAGATAACATAAATACAGATAGGTACAGATTAAATACAAAATACAACTATACAAATATACAAATAAGGTAAAATGTAAAAAATATATATATAAATCACAAGGCATATGGAAGATAGAGTGCAAACCAGTAAAAGTAAACAACAGTGCAGATATAATGATTGTAGTGCAAAAAACAATGATTTGTAGTGCAAAAGAGCTTATTTCGACTGATTAAAGTGACAGTGTGTGTGTATTTGGGAGGGGGAGTGGGAGAGTCCATCAGAGGGTCAGAGTTCAGAGGTGCGTGGGGCAAAAGAGGGGAGGGGGGCAAGGTCGGGAGGGAGTTCAGCTTCCTGACAGCCTGATGTATGAAGCTGTCCTTCAGTCTGCTGGTACTGGCCTGGAGACTCCGCAGTCTCCTCCCTGATTGCAGCAGACTGAAGAAGCGGTGTGTCGGGTGGGTGGGATCACCTGCAATGCAGAGGGCTTTGCGGGTGAGACGGGTGTTGTAAATGTCCTGAAGGGAGGGGAGAGAGGCACCAACAATCTTCTCAGCTGCTCTCACTATGCGTTGAAGTGTCTTGCGGCAGGACGCGTTGCAGGCGCCATACCACACTGTGATGCAGCTGGTCAGGATGCTCTCGATGGTTCCTCTGTAGAAGGTGCACATGATGGGAGCCAGGGCTCTGGCTCTTCTCAGTTTGCGGAAGAAGTAGAGACGCTGCGCGTGAAGTCCAGGAGAGATCCTCTGTGTTGTGCACACCCAGGAACTTGGTGCTGCGCACCCTCTCCACAGTCACACCATTGACGGTCAGAGGGGCATGCTGAGTGCGCACTCTCCTGAAGTCAACAACAATCTCCTTCGTCTTCTCCACATTCAGAGAGAGATTGTTGTCACTGCACCACCCGGCCAGGCGGCTCACCTCGCTCCTGTAGTTTGTCTCATCTCTGTTGCTAATGAGACCCACTACAGTCGTGTCATCCGCAAACTTAATAAAGAGGTTGGAGTTGTGTGACGGTGTGCAGTCGTGGGTCAGCAGAGTGAAGAGGAGGGGGCTCAGCACACATCCTTGGGGGGCCCCCATTGTTCAGTAGATGGTGCTGGATGTTTTTTGCCTAGCGACCCGTCTGCCTGAGGTCTTCCGTCAGGAAGTCCAACAGCCAGTTTGCAACAGCGAGTGGTTGACCCCAGCTGGACCGAAGTGTTGCTGCCGACCCGTACTGCCTGAGGTCTTCCAGTCAGGAAGTCCAACAGCCAGTTGCACAGCGAAGTGTTGAGCCCCAGCTGGACCAGTTTGTGAATGAGCTGTTGAGGGATGATTGTGTTGAATGCTGAACTGAAGTCTATGAACAGCATTCTGACGTATGAGTCTTTTTTGTCCAGGTGTGTGAGTGCTGAGTGGAGGGTAGTGGCGATGGCGTCATCGGTCGAGCGTTTGGACCGATATGCAAACTGGAAGGGGTCCAAGGAGGGGGGGAGGGCAGACTTGATGTGGTGCATGACTAGCCTTTCAAAGCACTTCATGAGAATAGGAGTAAGTGCAACTTGATGGTAGTCATTGAAGCAGGATGGAGATGGCTTCTTCGGGACTGGAATTATGGTTGTAGCTTTGAAGCATGTGGGGACAACAGCCTGACTTAGCGAGATGTTGAAAATGTCTGTGAAGACATTGGTGAGTTCCACTGCACAGTCTCTCAGTACACGCCCAGGAATGTTGTCAGGACCCGGAGCTTTGCGTGCGTTGATCCTGCTGAGGGATCTCCTCACGCTGTCTGGGGACAGCGTCATCACCTGGTCGCCGGGAGGAGGTGGAGTCTTCTGTGCAGTGGTGCTGTTTTGTGCCTCAAGCGAGCGAAGAAGAAGTTCAGCTCGTTCAGCAGGGAGATGAAGATGTGGAGTGCTGTCACAGGTCCGCGGTGGGGGCTTGTAGACCGTAATGGTCTGTATCCCCTGCCACAGGCTCCGAGTGTCTCTGCTGTCGCTGAAACAATGGGCTATCCTCCTGGAGTACTGTCTCTTAGCCTTTCTGATGCCGCGGGAAAGGTTGGCCCTTGCTGTCATCTCCAGTTCTGAAGGCAGCGTTCCGCGTCTTCAGGAGTCCGTAGACCTCTCCTGTTAGCCACGGCTTCTGGTTGGCCCGGACAGTGATGGTCTTTGTGACTGTTACATCATCAATGCACTTGGTGATGTAGGCAGTGACAGTCTCTGAGTACTCCTGGAGTTCTGTGGTGTTATTGTATGTTGCAGCTTGTTTAAACTTATTCCAGTCAGTGGTGTTAAAACAGTTTTGAAGAGCCTCTGACGACCCTTCCGGTCACACTTGTATTTGTTTGAGAACTGGTTTGGTGACTTTAACGATCACTACATCAGCCATAACTGACTAGGAATCAGCTTGATTAGACTGCTAATGATCATTATGCTTAATGTAGTGAAGTTGAGTGTATGCATTTGAGCTCCAGATATAAATGATTCCTCAAATCATGTGCGCTGTTACTTTACTAAGTGATCAGACACACCATTTTCACCTGCTGCACCAGAAAACAGGGAGAAAATCCTATAGACACAGATTGAAGGAGGAAGTCAAGACATATCTAGAGACTTGGGCCAGTTAGCAACCAAAATGGACTCCTTAGCAACCACCTAGTAACCATACAGAACACCTTAGTAACCTAGAAAACACTAAGCAGCATGCTAATAATCACACTGAACTCCTTAACAACCTCATACCAACCACAACAGACTAAAACACAAGCAGAAGACCTTAGCAATTGCATAGCAACCCCCAGATCACCTTCACAATCACTAAGCATCAACTAAGCTAAAATACAGTCAGAACTCTTTAGCAACTGAATAGCAACAACCCTTACCCCAACCGATTAGCAAGATAAATACACTCACAACAACAAAGCACGTACAACTCCATGAACCTTAAAGGGGTCCTATTATGCTTTTTTCACCTTTTGAATTTTAGTCAGTGTGTAGTGAGTATGTTTGGACATAAAAAAGATCTACAAAGTTACAAAACTCAAAGTCCACTCCAAAGCAAGATATTGTGTTTTTAAAAAAAATCCCTTTTCAAGAACTACAACAAACAGCTCGTTTGGACTACAGCGTTTGGTTTCCGGGCTTGATGATATCACAAAGTGGCTCATTAGAATATCATAAAAATAATTCCCGCCTACAGAAATCCGAATGGTTGGGGGGTGGGGAGGGTCGAGGTTGTGGTTAGAATGCTTGGTTGAGTGAGTGCATCAGACGAGATGATGAAGAAGTGCTGCTGCAGAGTTAGCGCGTCAGAGAAAACCAAGAAGAGCTGCTGTGCTGTAGCCTCAAATTTTGGCATGTCTAGAACAGCGGTTCTCAATTCCAGTCCTCGCGTACCCCCCGCTCTGCACATTTTGTATGGTTCTCTTATTGCTTCATACGTTTGTTATATTTGACTGTAAGTGCCCTGCGAAGTGGATATTCCTCCATGATTCCAGTTTGGAGCGTATATGTTCCATACAAAGGGTATTTAAGTGTGCAAGACGTGAATTTAAATTGTATTCATTTACAGATTTATATTATGTCACACTTCACACTTCTTTAGTGAGTTTCGTCTGTGTGTGAAGATGCTGCGGGCAGTGGCTTTGCGCAAATCCGTGAATGAATGTTCTGTAGTGAAGTAAACTTCAACGGATTTCCCCTGCTCAGGGAGTAGGGAGCAAAGAACACTGTGTGGGGAGCATGTCAATCGGAACACAGTTCATGCACGGAGCTCACTTCTAACGAGATGATGATCTGAATTAGGTGTGTTAACAAAGAGAGACGTGCCAAACATGCAGAGCGGGGGTACGCGAGTACTGGAAATGAGAACCGCTGTTCTAGACATTCTTACAAATATAACACGACGTCGCTGGGCGCCAACGGACAGACGCCGAACGGCGCCTGTCCTACACTCATAGAAAATAATGTGTTCGAATTTTAAAGCTGTGGCGCGATGCTGTGCTTCTCGTCCGGTGTGCGACCGCCTGAAACGCTGTTTTTTTTTCACTTCCGAAAGTGGATGATGTCAGGAAACAGTGGTTGCAATTTCCTTTTTAACTCTGTTCCTGAGCATCATAACCCCAATTTGCTATTGTGTGCTGCGCATTTTACTGAGGACAGCTTCCACATCACGAGTGAGAAGTGCCGGATTCCCAAAAGTTTTTGTTGAAAGACGGAGCAAGGGGCAGTAATGAAACATTGTCTAAGCTGTTTGCCAATCACAACGCACTGGGACAGCTAACCAATCACAACACATTTTGTTTTTTCGGAAGGCGGACCTTCATCAAAGCCGGAACTAATCGAGCCGTTTGTGCCAGCCTGGGGTGAAAGGTATTTTAATAATGTAAATTATTTGAAAAATAATGCGTTTTTCGAACCACCAAGCATGAGAGCATGTTCTAGTACACCCCCAAAACAAAATCAAGACTTTGTAAAAGAGCATAATAGGACCCCTTTAACATCCACTAAACAGCACGCTAAAATACACCCAGAACTCCTAAAATGCACTCATAGCTCCTCTTTAGCAACCACCTAGCAACCACCCATAACAACTTACAACCCTCAAACACATGGTAAACTACACTCAAATTCCTCCTTAGTAACCAAGTTATACGTTACCCCCACCCCCCCAACACCTTTTTTCTCTTCTTATCAACAGCAGTTATACAGCCACAAGCAAAACACCAGATGTTCCAAAAACCTTAATAAATAATCCAAATCAGATGCATGTGTACTGATTTAGATTGTCACAGCACTTACATATTGTTGCTCTTTTGCTGATTAGATTGCTTCTATTGTCCTTTGTCCTCATATGTAAGTCGCTTTGGATAAAAGCATCTGTTTATTAAATGTAAATTTATATAAAAATCCATTATTATTATATATTTTTTTAAACACCTTATGCTTGAAGTAGTGAAGTTGAGTTTTTCATTCCATTTTTCCATTGAAATGTTTCTGGTGTTTAAATGGTTGATTGATTTTCAACAACTCAAGTCATCCAAAGTATTTATAATTAATTGAATCATGAAAAACTGTAACAATTTATTTACAAGCAAAAAAAAATATATATATATATATATATATATATATATATATATATCATACAGTGGGTACGGAAAGTATTCAGACCCCCTTAAAATTTTCACACTTTGTTATATTGCAGCCATTTGCTAAATCATTTAAGTTTTTTTTTTCCTCATTAATGTACACAACGCATCCCATATTGACAGAAAAACACAGAATGGTTGACATTTTTGCAGATTTATTAAAAGAAAAACTGAAATATCACATGGTCCTAAGTATTCAGACCCTTTGTTCAGTATTTAGTATAAGCACCCTTTTGATCTAATACAGCCATTAGTCTTTTTGGGAAAGATGCAACAAGTTTTTCACATTTGGATTTGGGGATCCTCTGCCATTCCTTTTTGCAGATCCTCTCCAGTTCTGTCAGTTTGGATTGTAAACGTTGGTGGACAGCAATTTTTATGTCTCTCCAGAGATGCTCAGTTGGGTTTAAGTTAGGGCTCTGGCTGGGTCATTCAAGAACAATCACAGAGTTGTTGTGAAGCCACTCCTTCGTTATTTTAGCTGTGTGCTAGGGTCATTGTCCTGTTGGAAGGTGAACCTTCGGCCCAGTCTGAGGTCCTGAGCACTCTGGAGAAGGTTTTCGTCCAGATATCCCTGTACTTGGCCGCATTCATCTTTCCCTCGATTGCAACCAGTCGCCCTGTCCCTGCAGCTGAAAAACACCCCCACTGCATGATGCTGCCACCACCATGCTTCAATGTTGGGACTGTATTGGACAGGTGATGAGCATTGCCTGGTTTTCTCCACACATACCGCTTAGAACTGAGGCCAAAAAGTTCTACCTTGGTCTCATCAAACCAGAGAATCTTATTTCTCACAGTCTTGGAGTCCTTCAGGTGTTTTTTAAGCAAACTCCATGCGGGCTTTCATGTATCTTGCACTGAGGAGAGGCTTCCATCTGGCCACTCTGCCATAAAGCCCCGACTGGTGGAGGGCTGCGTTGATGGTTGACTTTCTACAACTTTCTTCCATTTCCCGACTGCATCTCTGGAGCTCAGCCTTAGTGATCTTTGGGTTCTTCTTTACCTATTTCACCAAGGCTCTTCTCCCCCGATATCTCAGTTTGGCCAGACGGCCAGCTCTTAGGAATGGTTCTGGTCGTCCCAAACGTCTTCCGTTTAAGGAATGGAGGCCACTGTGCTCTTGTGAACCTTAAGTGCAGCAGAAATTTTTTTTGTACCTTTGCCCAGACCTGTGCCTTGCCACAATTCTGTCTCTGATCTCTTCAGGCAGTTCCTTTGACCTCAGATTCTCATTTGACACTGCACTGTGAGCTGTAAGGTCTTATATATACATGTTTGTGTCCAATCAGTACAATCAAACACAGCTGGACTCAAATGATGTGTAGAACCATCTCAAGGATGATCAGAAGAAATGGACAGCACTCATATATAGTTAAATATATGAGTGTCACAGCAAAAAAAAGTCTGAATACTTAGGACCATGTAATATTTAAGTTTTTCTTTTTTAATAAACCTGCAAAATGTCAACAATTCTGTGTTTTTCTGTCAATATGGGTTGTTGTGTGTACATTAATGAGGAAAAAATCTTAACTTGAATGATTTTAGCAAATGTCTGCAATATTGTTAAGAGTGAAAATTAAGGGGGTCTGAATACTTTCTGTACCCACTGTAATTTATTTGTACCTTTAAATTGTACATTATATATTTTTTTCCCTATTTTAGTTTTTTCTTGGATTCTTATCGTACTTGTTTAATTTAAAGTTTAATATCAATAGAATGTATAACCAACTGAATTAATAAGAATGAGTTTAAATGACCAATTTCCTTTCATTTTTTGGGTGGGGGAACCACGTGCTGTCACGAACAGTTTTACGGTTAAACTTAAAACATTGAAAAAGCGTGATTGTCCTTTAAAACTTAAGTTCTGGTCCTAATTTAGATTATTCATCAAAAATTTCCCAAATTCCATACATCTGCATTAATCCAGTAAATCCGTTTTTAATGACTAGATTTTCCATCCACGTTTCCATGCTGAATCATAGAACTGTAAATATTACATCCAGGGTTGAAGGTTACTTTTAAAATGTTTTCCACTACAGATTACAAAAGACATCTGTAAAAAGTCCTTTTGATTCTTAATTTTAGAACTTCATTTCAATACCTTTTTGAATACTTACGGTCGAGGGCGTATTAACTTTGATGTCTTGTTTTTATGTTTACCACCTCTAAATAAAAATGGGTGGCATGAATGCGTTTAAAACAATTATAAATGCATAAATTCATTCCAACGCCAATTTGTTCAAAACGCGGCTTCATTCAGGAACCAAACGTTGCTTCCAAATGTGGAGCTCTTCTGATGTCTTTATTTCAAAAGCAGTGGTTATTTACATTAAGTGCCAATATCGATAATGCTATTTACAATAAGTGCAAATAGCCACATATTCAATTTACACTATGTAAAAAAAAAAGTTTTAATTACAGACATATTGGTGGTTTCCCGAGGCTAGTGTATTTTTTCAATTGTTTTCAAAGGGAGCACCGCGTTTTTTAAAATGCCAAGAGCGTGCTGAGTGCTGAGTGTCTGCCTGAGTGACAGCCTGACCAGTTGGCGAGCTCGTTAACTTGCAACTTGCAAATCGGGCTTAAATCCTGTTGTGTGAACTAGGCATTAGTGTAAGATGCTTTTTCAAGGTTAGATGTTCCTTTTGAAGCCGAGAGTTTTGTTGCAGTGATACAAAAATTGCATTGCATTGTGATGTTACGTCCTTTTTCACATTTATAAGTAAAATCATCTTTGTATTTCTGTGACAATTACGTGCTTGGCTTTCTGATTTTTCTCTTGCATTTTTGTGAGTTGTGACTAGCGCCTGCACTCTGTGGGTTGGTAATTGGAACAGCGCACTCCTTTTTTTTTTTTTTTATGGTCAGAGAATCACCAGTTGCCTCATTGGTTAAAAATTTCCAAACATTTTAATTTAATATTAAATGAAATAAATTACATTAAAATTCAAAGTAATCAATTTGGTAATCTAAAATACTTTTCGGATGTAACTAATTTGATTATCACCCAATTAAAATGTAACTGTAATGAAATAGTTACTCATATTTAGCATTTTAAATACATTCAATGTTACATGTATTTATTTACTCCACTTTTGATTGCATCTTTCCCAATATGTGATTTTTTAGGGGTTATTTTTGGTGATTTGCCTTTATTATGATAGAACAGTATAGAGCAGACAGGGCTGTCAGCGCAGATAATATTAATATTATAATAATATTTTTTTATTTTGATTTATAACTTTTTACAGCAGAGCCCGAGATCTGCCCACATACAATAAAAAAACTAAAAACTAAAAAAAAAACAGGGGATTACAATAAAATGTTACAAAACAAGTACATCTCAGGATTTCAATATATTATAATAGTATTAAACAAAACACATTACACATTTCTCATCATGTTTATTGTGTTTTATTTTGTGTGTTTTTGCTGTGTCGATGGCTGATTCTTCAACGGTTTCATCATAAAATGTTCATCACAACCTTCGATTCCTTCTACTACAACTTTCTCAACTCATCTCCACTTCATCAGGTGAGTGACGGTCTGATTATTTCAGCTTTCTCAGTTGAGAAACACAGCCTCACCCCATGCTAACAATTACCTTTGTGCCGTATTAGCGTTCAGTTGATTTACAAACCCAGAGTTCATTTGCACTGTAATTCCCACAGCTTGTCATGGTACAAATTGAACATTCAGATCGGTCCACTTGCTTCCAAATGAATAATGTTGCTCAGATACACACAACAAAAAGTATTTCCCCTCCTGGATTAGAAAACAACATTGTTCCCCAAATCTCTATTTGGATTTGGCGCTCAGAGATTGTTTCAGGCTAATTCATCTGACGTTTTAAAGCGAGTGCAGTGCGTTTCTGTCTAGCCCCAGAAGTCCTCGCTTTGCCCAGGGCTGATGTTTGAAGACGTCATGCAGGCTAATCCTGTTACAGGATTGCTGGCGCTATTGTCCGTTTATCTGTTCTGCTTTTATTCGTTCAACTCGCACCCGTACCTTAGTGTCAGAGCGCAACACGATCACTTTCACCAGCTTCCTGCTGCCAGAACAATCAGCTCATCTCTGGCAGTGTTTACTATATTACAGATGTGTTTCACCACTAACTTTTGGAAAATTGTGTGTTTTTGATCCTGTCTTTACTGCCACATTGACATGAACCAGATGAATCAGCATGTTAATAAAATTTCATGGATGTCTATTGACATTAATGCAGCAGCACCTGTGGAACTTTTTAGGTGTTTGACTGTCCTATTGACATTTATAGAAAAATAGGCAGAAAATTGACAGAAATAGGGTATGATTATTATTAACGATTTTTAAATGGTCTTTGGTGGATCAGTGAAAAGATGTGGTTATGATGGTTAGTGGTGGTTTTCCAATTCTGGAAACTAAACTATATTTATATACACGCATACATACTAGTGTCTGTATGTATGTATGTACACTAGGTGTTACTAAGTTTTTGGTCAGTAAATTTAGTTTTTAAGAAGTTAGATAATATTATTCATCAAGGAGCATTAATTAAGTTGCTCAAAAGGGAAGTTAAAAACATTTCTAATGCTCCAATATTTATATTTCAATTAAATTATGTTCTTTTGAACTTTCTATTCATCAAATAATCCTGAAATATAAAATGTATCAGAGTTTCCACAAAAATAATAAGCAGCAAAAACTGATTTCAGCATTGATAATAATGAGAAATGTTTCTTGAGCATATTAGAATGATTTCTGAAGATCATGTGACACTGAGACTGGAGTAATGATGATCACAGAAAATAAATGGATCCCACAAATATACATTACATTTTAAAATATATTCACATATAAAACAGTTATTTTAAATTGTTCGTTCTAAAATAGTTACGATTTAGTTGGTGTATTTTTTTGATTAAATAAATGCAGCCTTGATGACCAGAAGATACTTAAAAAAATAAAATAAAATTTCTTACGGATTGTGTGTGTGTGTGTGTGTGGTGTCCTGGTATTCCCTACGTTATGGGGACCAAACGTCCCCAAAAGTATAACCTGTAAATTGACCATATCAGGACATTTTTTGGTCCCCATGAGGAAAACAGCTTATAAATCACACAGAATGAAGTTTTTTGAAAAATCTAAAACGACCAGCAGAAAGTTTTGTGTGAGGGGTAGGTTTAGGGGTAGGGTTGGTTTGTACAGTATAAAAACCATTACCTCTATGGAATGACCTCATAAAGCATGGAAACCAGTGTGTGTGTGTGTGTGTGTGCGTGTGCGCATGTTTTTCTATCCCAGTGGGAACTTAAACCTGAAAACACACCGACTCACGGGGACTCGTGTCACCGTGGGGACCTAAATTGAGATCCCAAAGGGGAAACAAATCTCATAAAACTCATAAATCTGAGTTTTTTGAGAAGTGTAAAAATGCAGCATTGTTCCTAAGGGAAGTTTGGTGTAGTGCAATAGAATATACGGTTTGTACAGTATAAAAACCATTACGCCTTTGAAGAGTCCCCACAAGGATAGTAAACCAGACGTGTGTGTGTCTGTGAACTTGTTTGACTGTACTTGTGAGGGCCAATATACATAGTGAAATAATATGACAACCCACTAGTGAGGACATTGTACATGTCCTCACTATGTTATGATTAGATGTTATATGTTATGATTCATAATCCGTAAAGATGCACTTCTCTCTAAAGGCACGTAATGAGGAGATGGCGAGTCAGGATCGACAATTTCATCCTTGCAACACCGACTGAAAACACTAGTTTATTAGTAAATAATTCAAATATCTCCTTACTATTTCCCCCGACACATTCATGGTAATTACTTTTGCTGGGGCTTTGCGGAAAGCTTTAGCCTATTGTGTGCATTTGAACGCAGATCTCTTCAGCTGCGCTGACTGCACGCATGCTGCTGCAGATGGACACTAAACACCATCGAGCCGCTCTTGACAGTCGCGGTTCCCTTTGTTTTAGGTAGCATGGTCTCGTGTTGTTTATCACCAGCGCGGCAATTTTTTCATCAATAATTGATGGATGTCTAAAATATAAAAATAAGGAGAAGCCAAAAACAGGCCCGAGGCCTGGCCCGCGTCTGAACTATGACGTGAAATTTGGCCCGAATCCCAGCCCTAGGGGCGTTGGAGCCCGGGCTGAAATGCAGGGCACTAGTTCCTGGTTCTGTTGACACGTTGACTCATGTGAGCCACCTGCTGTGTGCGCAAATAACACCCGTCTACAATTATTCTCCTCAAACGCGGGATGAATTAATTACGATGCTTCCTGCTGGGAAAAAAGTTTTAATGTCTGGAAATTTCAGTTATTTTGTTTTCAAAAAGGATAAAGGAAATAACATAGTTGTAAAGCGTAAGCTATGCATGAAGACTCTTGTTTAACAAAGGCTACTCAAACAACTTAAACATTTACAGGTACGAGTCCAACTAGCATGGAAATCATCATGTTTGCTAAAATTTAGTGTTTGTTAGTGCTTTAAAATTCCAGGGTGTGCATGACTGCAGTTGTAAGTTTTCTCGCGGAAAATGAGCCTGAAAATTGAGAAATTAACATGAGAGTCCGCACACCCCGGATCAGTCAATGAAATAAAGAAACATAGCATTTCACACGCATTTCAACATGTAGACTTATTTTAAAATAGACTAATATGTATATGGTGTAAATTTTTATTTAGTGTATAAACTAATACTACAATGATGGATATGTATATGTATTCACTGTAACGAGGCACGTACCACCATGCGTTATCAATGAAATTTCATCAAACAAAATATTTATGCTGATTCATACTATATATTAGCAACAATAATAATTTGACTTGCTATGCATGCTGCTGCTAATATTATTTCTAACATTGCATGTGAATTTGCTATGCATGCTGCTGCTAGTAAAAATTTGCTAACATTGGAATCTGAATAGCTATGCAAACTGCTGCTACAGCTGCACAAAAGTACTTAGAATTACTATAAGCATCTTTATTAAATGAGCAAACAACTATCAAATGCTTTGAAGAGTTAACCAGTTACCATTCATGCTGGTCATGACTGATAATTTCCGCACAACAGTCTACCTACTGAGAAGCCAAGAAGAAGGGGGCCGCTACTAAACATTATTTGATTGTGCCATGCATGCTGTTATTAATAATTTGCTAACAATGCAACTTCTTTGCATACTGCTGCTACACTGCACGAACATACTAGAATTGCTATAAGCCCAGTTGAATAAAGAAAAATAAGTAAATTCCAATTTCAAGTTAAAGGGTGTCGTACAATTAGGCTACATTGTCTGCTTGCTGCTGCGTGAACAGAAATTGCATATTAGCTGCCAACATAATAAAAATAACTCAATTTATTGAAAAATTGTTTTGATAACTACAACTAATTTTATTAACTTTGATTAAACTGATTTATTATAAGTAGTAGTAGTAGTATCTTTATATATTAAACTAATTCATAATTAATGATCTTTATACTTTCAAAATGAACTCTACATCACTGAACTGAATGTAATGAATGGAATAGAGATGTGTACCCTTTAAGAGTGAGCAATCCCTTCTGAACTGTATGCATCATATGTGTGCCACGAGTACCGCATGTATATGGGTATATTTATGTCTCTTGCTTATTTAATTTTTTTTATTTTTATTTTATTAATAAGTAAGTCTTTTGACAGTATGTTTATGGAAAACAGTTATATGAGTTCATCTTGAGTTTGGAATAAAACGGTAAAATGCCAACTACGAACCGACCCACAATTATTTTAATAGTTGAACACTTTGTTGAAATTGAATGCTCTTATCACCAGCATAAATAATTTTAGACCAGTTTCCTGTCATGACTGATGTGAACAGGAAGTCAGTCATCTCATTACAGCTGTTGATATTCACACTCTGCTCCTGAGAGGACGGCAGGTCACTGAGGTTGAGCTGTGGCACAGATGCTGACCTTTTATATTCTCAAATTAGCCTTTCTGTCTGCCATTTAAGTGAAGACCAAGAAGTTCACGCCGCCTTCAGAGGGGCAAACAAGGTCTTCAAAGACATGCTGGCAGTCAGCCAGTCCGATTGTGTTGCTGCCAGACGACCTTTGACCCGCTGCAGCTGATTCACGTTCAGCAGCCAAGAATCATCTTCCTCAAAGACACTTTCCACGTT